>VSMD01060246.1:0-55602 GCA_008750895.1 Mirza zaza | reverse complement strand
TTTGCACCTTTGCCAGCCCCAGGGACCCTCCTGTGCTAGGAGCATCTCAAAATCGTCCCTCACTCAGAGGTCCCCTTGCTCTATTAACCTTCCCTGCAGATATTAAAATACTTGTAACTCTGGCGTTTTATCCTTCCTTTTCAAGGGTTTTAAAATGTCAAAATTTTCTCTCTTTTTTTTTATAACAATTTAACATTCAGGTTGTTTGGAAGCCTCTGGTGAAAGACTGCATGAGTGAAGGTTCTTACAGCGCCCTCATCCACATGGCCCGTATGTTATATGTTGGGTAGGCAAGATGCTAAACACAAGCTTTAATAAAAAAACACAGTGAGGCTACACGAAGTCAGGAATCGTGGTATTTGCATTTCCTGTTTAACTATGATTTTGCCTCATTGTAACAAAGACAGACAACTCCGAGCATGAGAAAAGAAAAAAAAAAAAAACACCCATTGTCTATTTGGTGTTTTGTTTTTTGCATTTTTTAAAACCATTTTGCAGACACATATTCAAAGTTTCGAACTATATTATCTCATTCTTGTGGTTTTTTTTCTTCATTTAACTTTTTTACTCATTCTTTTTATTCTCTTCTTTCATAGCCTCATATCATACCTCAAATAGAGAGAAAGGAAGTAAGGAAACAACATTGCCGGATGATAATTCTTAGGTATGTTTGGAGAGCAGATTAAACTGCAGGGGGATCAGACCTGTCTCGGATTTGTGGTTCACTCCACATAAGTTGCCATAGGGGTGAACGCTGTGGTTGGTAATTTAAGAATACTGATACGATTTTATAGGAAAAAGAAACCCTAAGGAGGAGCTTATTTTTGTTATTCGATTTCAAATATATTCCCCAATCGCTGTCATCGCTGACAAGAGAGCAACACGCACACAGCCACTCTCCTTGTCAGGTAGTGCCAAGCAGCCGGCTGAAAACTGCAAAAGAAGGATCAGTCAAATCACCTGTCAATGAATAGTCATGAAGTGAAACACTCAGGTCTTTGGAAACATCAAACACAACCTTTTGATGTTGTCTTTGAAGCTAAAATTTTATGAAAGCTGCCTTGTGTTTTGCACATAAAAATCACAGTGTCTTACATACGGCGTGACATGGAGTTAGAAAAGAGAGCAGGGTGGAGAGGGAGTTCTGGAGGCTGGTGTAGCGCCTAGCAGAGGAGAAGACAGGAAACAGAGAGCCACTTGGAAAGGTGTAGTCCTTCGGAAATGGAATGTGGCTTAACGACCACAGAGAGGCTAACAGCTGACATTTATTGAAGGCTCATTTCTCCACCTGTATGGGGTCAAGAACTTCATATACTTCACCTCATTTAAGTAAACCTCAAAACCGCACAAAGATAGAATTTATACTGCTGCTATTACTACTGCTCATACTACTACTAATAGTAGCTATGACTCACAGAGTGACTGCTATGTATCAAGAACTGTCCTAAGCACTTTACATTTACATTTAGTCTTTTAGTCCTCACAAACAACCTATTAAATTAGCTGCATTTAATAGATCAGAGAATTGAGAACCAAGGAGGTCAACCCACCTGCATCTATGTACCTAGGGAAGCCACATCTGTGTGAAGCAGGTATTCTGAGAGGGTGCTACAATGTGTGCCATGTTTCATATGTCCCTGGAAATCCGGGACAGTTTCAGGCTAAAGTGTTCTGCCTGGAGCTTGCCCTCACTTTCCCAGAAAGTGCTAATTGGGAATAGCTGTCATTCACGGAAGGCTCCTGTGTAAATACCATGCTACATGCTTCACGGGCATCACTTCTCTGTATTTTATTATTTTTTTCCACTTAGAAAACTGGGGTTAATTAACTTGCCCAAAGTCACACAGTTACTAAATAGAGCAGACTGGATTCATGCCTGGAGACGGAAGTCCTGCAGTACATGCTGCAGTAAGCATCACCTGTGTGTTCATTTGTGAGCAAGTACCACGGTGAGGTCTGGATTAGGAGTTAGGGATGCTGAGATGAAAGGGCAGGCTCCTTGCCAGAGAGGAGCTAAGGGTCCATGGAGGAGTACATATGCAAACCATCAATTGCAATGTTTTAAAATGGTTGTTTTAATTATTAATAAATGGAGTGCAGTGTCAGGAAAGCACTTCATATAGGACATAGCGCTTGACCTGTCACTTGAGGGCTATGTGGGAAGTTAATGGGCAGAGTGAGGTTGGACTGGAGGCAAAGAAGGATCTGGAAGAGGATAAGAATATGGGTTTTTTTTTGTTGTTGTTGTTTGGAATATCAGCCTTCTAATGATGTCACAGCTGCAAGAGAATGCTTTAACATGTGAACAGTATTTTACTACAATGTCAAAATCCTTCACATGAGCTATGCCATGTTATGCCAGGCCCCTTCCTCCCTCTCGGCACCTCTCCACCCCACCCATGCCCAATGTCTACTAAGACTTAAGACTCAACATTCCTGGGTAGCTTTAAATCTCATCCCCCTTTTGAGCAGTGCTTATCCCATTATAGTGTAATGGCTTGTTTCCACTATTACAGTTGAAAATTTCAGCATACCTGTCAGTAATTGACAGATCCAGCAGGCAAGAAAATAAGTAAGCAGATAGTTGAGCTGAACAACATCATTGTCTGCATTTAATTGACATTTATAGAATACTTTATCCTACAACAGCAGAATACATATTCTTAAGCTCACATGGAACATTTACCAAGAGAGAGGATATCTTATGACATAAAAGACATTTAAAAGAACAGAAATCATAAAAACTATGCTCTCAGATTACAATAGAATAAATCTAGAAATCAAAAAGAGATAGCTAGAAAATCCCAAAATGTTTGGAGACTAAACAACCCACTTCTAAATAATACACAAGTCAAAGAAGAAGTCTTGAGAGAAGTTTAAAAATATTTTAAACTAAATGAAATAAAAATACAACTTATCAAAATGGGTGAGATGCACAAAAAGCAGTGCTTAGGAGGAATTTTATAGCATTCAATGAGTATATTAGAAAAAAATATCTAAAATCAATAATCTAAGCTTCCATCTTAGGAAAATAGAAAAATATGATTGAGTTAAATTCAAAATTTGTAGAAGAAGAGGAAAATTAAAAATTAGAGCAGAAATCAATAAAATTGAAAACGATAAATCAAAAGAAAAAATTAATAAAACCAAAAGCTGATTATTAAAAAGAGCAATAAAATCAATAAACTTGTTGCCAGACTAATCATAAAAAGGACAGAAGACACAAATTACTAATATCAGCAATGAAAGAAGGTCCATTTCTACTGATTCTATGACATTAAAAATAAATAAACATATTGAATAACTCGATGCCCACAAATTTGATAACTTAGATGAAATGGACTAATTTTTTGAAAGATACAATATATTATACCAAAACTCACACAAGGAGAAGAAGATAATCAAAATAGGCATATATCCATTAAAGGAATTAAATCAATAATTAATAACATTCTAAAGAATAAAACACCAGGCCCATTTGGTACACCACTGATAAGTTATATGAAACATTTAAGGAAGAAATGATACAAATTATCTACAATCTCTTCCAGGAAATAGTAGAAATAATACTTTCTAACTTATCCTAAACGTTCAGCATTATCATTATACTAAAACTAGACAAATACATTACAAAAGAATGAAAATCACAGACCAATATCTCTCATGAACATAGAACCAAAAATCCTCAATGAAACATTAACAAGTTGAATCCAAGAATATATAAAAAGAATGATATACCACAACCAATTGAGATTTATTCCAGGTATGCAAACTGGTTCAGCATTCAAAATCATTTAATGCAATCCATCATATTACTAAAAAAGAAAAATTATAATATCTTATCAATAGATAACGAAAAATCATTTGACAAAATCCAACATCTATTTATGTTTTAAAAAAAAACCACTCTGAAAACTGACAATAAAGATGAACTTTCTCAACTTGATAATACATCTTTGCAAAAAACCTACAGGTAACATCAAACTTTAATGGTAAGAAACTAGAGGATTTCCTCCTAAGATGAGGAATGAGAAGAGAATATCCTTCTCACCACTCATATTCAGCCTTATGTTAGAAGTCCTAGCTAATGCAATAACACAAGAAATAAAAAATAAAGGTATAAAGATTGGAAAGAAAAAAAAATAAACTGCCTTTGTTTGCAGATTAGATGATTGTCTATGTAGAAAATTCCAAAGAAGTAATAAAAAAACTAGAACTAAGAGGTGATTATAGCAACAGTGCAGATTACAAGGTTAATATACAAAAGTCAATTGCTTTCTAACAAACCAACAATGAACAATTAGAATTTAAAATTAAAAACGCATTAACAATTACATTAGCACCAAAAAATGAAATACTTATATATGAACTAACAAAATATGTATAAGATCTTTATGAAAAAACTACAAAACTATGATGAAACAAATAAAAGATCTAAATAAGTAGAGATATACCTCATATTCATGGATAGGAAGACTCAATATTATTAAGATGTCAGTTCTTCCCAACATGATCTTTAAATTCAATGAAATTCCAATCAAAATCATAGTAAGTCACTTTGTAAATATCAACAAGTTGATTCTGAAATTTATGTGGAAAGGCAAAAGATTTAGAATTATCAATACACTAATGTGAAAGAAATATAAAGTCAGAGGACTGGCACCATCTGACAAGAAAACAACAAACCAATATCTATGATAAATATTGATGCAAAAACTCTCAATGAAATCCTAGCATACCACATTTCAACATCACATTAAAAGGATTATACACCATGACCAAGTGGGATTTATTCCCACAGTTCAAGGATGGTTCAATATATGAAATTCAATGATTACATTAACAGAATTAAAGATAAAACCACATGATCATCTTGATTGATACAAGAAAAGCACTCAACAAAATTCAACACCTTTTCATGATAAAAAACATTCAACAAACTAAAAATAGAAGGAAACTACCTCAACATAATAAAAGCCATATAAGAAAAGTCCACAGCTAACATCACACTCAACAGTGAAAGACTGAAAACCTTTTGTCTAAGATCAGGAACAATGTGCACTCTTACCATTCTGTTCCATAGAGCCCTATCCAGGGCAATTAGGAAAGAAAAAGAAATAGAAGTCATCAAAATCTAAAAGTAAGAGGTAAAATATCTCTGTTTGAACATGACATGATCTTATTATATGTAGAAAAGGCTAAAGATTTCACATACAAAAAACTCATTAGAACTAATAAACAAATTCACCAAAGATGCAGAATACAAAATTAACATGCAAAAATTAGTTGTGTTTCTATGCATTAAAAAGTTTCAATTTTTAGAAAATTAAAATTTTTCATTTTTTCTGAAAGGAAAATATAGTAGCATCAGAAAGAATAAAATACTTAGGAATAAACTTAACCAAGGAAATGAAAACTAGTACACTAAAAACTTTAAAATATTGCTGAAAATAATGAAAGGAAATATAAATAAATGGAAAGACATCCCATGTACATGAATTGAAATAATTATTATTATTAAGATGTCAATATACCCCAAACGTATTATAGATTCAATGCAATCCCTCGTAAAATCTCTTTGGTGGTTATTTATTTATTTATTTATTTTTGCCAAAATAGAAAAGAAATCCTAAAACTCATATGGAACCTCAAGGGATCCTAAATAGCCAAAACAATTTTAAAAAGAAGAACAAAGTTAAAAGATTCACATTTCCTGAGTTGAAAACATATTACAAAGCCACAGTAATCAAAACAGTGTGTTATTGGCAACAAGATAGACATATACACTAATAGGATAGAGAGCACAGAAGTAAATCGAGGCATATATGGCCAACTGATCTTTGACAAGGGTGCCAAGACCACTCAATGAGGAAAGGACAGTCTTTTCAATAAACGGTGCTGGAAAACTAGAAATCCACACACCAAAGAATAAAGCTGGAACCTTACCTTATTCCACATACAAAAGTTAATTCACAATGGATTAAAGACCTAAATGTATGCATTATTCACTTTCCATTGCTATGACAGAATACTACGAACTGGGTAATTTATGAAAAAAAATGTTTGTGCGGCTCATAATTCTGGAGGATGTGAAGTCTAAGGGCATGGTGCCAGCTTCTGATGAGGGCTTTTGTGCTGCATGATAACATGGAAGAAATGAGGAATGGCATGTGAGTGCATGTGAAAGAGTAGGAGCATGTGAGGTGGTCTTGCTGCATAACAACCAGCTATCTCAGTAACGACATTAACCCAGTCATGAGGGCTCCACTCCCACTGACACAAAAACCTCCCACCAGGCTGCACCTCCACTGCCCTGGAAATTAAACTTTCAACACATGAATTCTGGGGGATGAACATTCAAACCATAGCAATTGTAAGGCCCAAAATTATTATATAAACCTCCTAGAAAAAAAAATAGGGGCAAAGTTTCATGACATTGGATTTAGCAATAATTTCTTGGCCATGGCACCAAAATCACAAGCAACAAAAGCAAAAATAGACAAATGAGACTACATCAAACTTGAAAACTTTTGTGCCTCAAAGTACACAACTAACAGTATGAAAAGGCAACTATGGAATGGGAAAAAAAAATAGTTGCAAATCATATATTTGATAAGGGGTCAATATCCGTAATATATAAAGAACTGCTACAACTCAACGACAAAAAAATCAAATAAACTTATTAAAAATTGGACAAAGGATTTGAATCAACATTCTTCCAAAGATAATATAAAAATGGCCAACAAGTGTATGAGAAGATGGTCCAACATCACTAATCATCAGAGGAATGCAAACCAAAAGAATAAGGTATTATACTCATTAGGATGGCTAATATCAAAAACCAAAACAAAACAAAATAAAAATCCAGAAAATGACATGTGTTGATGGGGATGTGGAAAAGGTGGAACTCGTACACTGCTGATGGGATTGCAAAATGGTGCAACCACTATGGAAAAGAGTATGAAGTTTTTTCAAAAAAATAAAAATATAATAACCATACAATCCAGCAATCTCATTTCTGGGTATATATCAAAAGAAATGAAAGCAGGGTCTCCAAAAGATGTTTGCACACACATGTTAATAGCATTATTATTCGTAATAGCCAAAAGGTGGAAGCAACTCAAGTGGCCATTGTTGGATGAGTGGTAACACATATGTGACAGACACTGGAATATCACTGAGTCTTAAAAAAGAAGAAAATCCTGTCACATGCTATAACATGGATGTACCCTGAGGAAGGAGGAGTTAAAAATATGCCACCCTGGCATATCAGCTATTTAATTAAAAACAGTAGGTGGGGGGAGGAGGGAATGGGTATATACAAACACAATGAGTGAGATGTGCAACGTTTGGGGGATGGTCACGCTTGGGGCTCTGACTTGAGGGGGGAGGGGGGCATCGGCAATATACATAACCTTAACACCTGTACCCCCAGAATACGCTAACATAAAAAAAGCTAAAAAAAAAACAGTAGGTGCACAAAGATTACTCTGAACTTTGTGCTGTTTCTTAAAAACAAAAGATGAAATTCCCATGTGAAAATTGTGTTCCCTATGCTAAAAAAAAAAAAAAGCAACATTATTATCATTAAGGATGAGAAAATTGAGGTCAAAGGAATTGTGGCCAAACAGGCCTTGCTAAACTAACCCTCATCTTCCTAGTTACTTCCCTACCAAGTGAAATTCCCAAGCCCAAACCCCTTTACCTTATTGCATCTTGACAACTTACTATTCTTTGTCCTATGCAGTATGCATAGTACTTGCATACTGTCCCTTGCAGTATGCAAGTAACTGACTGACTATCTTTGGGTCTTCATTTCCTCATGAGGGCTCCGTTGCCAAGTCAAACTTGTATTACATGGATTTGCATGGTTTTCTCCTGTTAATCTCTCTTATGTCAATTTAGTTCTCAGATCCACTGGGCACCTCAGAGGATGGAGGTGGAGTTTTGACACCTCTACAGAGGCATTATGCTAAGTGAAATCAGTCAGTCACAGAAAGGCAAATACTGTGTGATTCCACCTATATGAGGTACCTAAGTAACCAAACTCATAGAGACAGAAAGTAGAATGGAGGTCTTCAGGGGCTGAGAGGAGGGAAAATGTGGAGTTGTTTGACAGATACAGTTTCTGCTCTGCAAGATGATAAAGTTCTGGAGAGGGGTTTTGCAATGATATGAATAGACTTCACTACAGAACTGCACACGTAAGAATAGTTAAGATGGTAAATTGCATGTGTTTTTTATCATCATAGAAACACTTTTTAAATTAGTAGTTGCCAGGGGTCGGGGAGGGGGAGGTGAAGAAGGATGACTATTTGGAGCACAGGGGATATTTGGGGCAGGGAAACCAGTGCATATGATATCATAATGGTGGATACATGACCTTACACATTCGTGAAAA
Source organism: Mirza zaza (assembly GCA_008750895.1). Taxonomy (NCBI): domain Eukaryota; kingdom Metazoa; phylum Chordata; class Mammalia; order Primates; family Cheirogaleidae; genus Mirza; species Mirza zaza. The sequence goes on along the minus strand of VSMD01060246.1, from coordinate 47,201 downwards.
CCCGTGGAATACACAATACTAGGAGTCAACCATAATATTAACTGTGGACTTTAGTTAATACTATTGTATCCACATTTGTTTATTAATTGTAACAAATATACCACACTAATGCAAAATATTAATAATAGGGGAAACTGAGGAGAGAGGGAAGTGCATGGAAACTGCACTTTCTGCTCAATTTTTCTATAAACTTAAAAGTGCTCTAAAGAATAAAATCTATCAATTAAAATTAATAAACTAATTAGGAAAGGAAGCAAAGATAAGAATAGATCTTTTTTCCAGCTCTGTGTCTAGGTGTTACCTTAGTGTTGACCCTCCCTGCGTAGACCCCTAGTTTTAAAAGTTCCCCTTGGCATTTATACTTTCTTCCACGTGTCTATGTACAATAATCTATGTCTTAATTCCTGCATTGCAGAACTTTAAAGATCATTTCATTTGAAAAAACTGCTATATTGTCCACAGATTTTGCGTTTATGTCTGCCCACCTGTGCCATCTTCACATGCTCTCACTCCTAGCTGCCCGAACTTTCTCTACTGTTTAATGTTATCGAGGAGCATGAAACGAGCATAAACTTCTCTCTGCAAATGATAGAATTAGAGTGTCCCTGTTACACACATTCCCAAGAAGAAGAAAGATTAGTGTATCAAGTTAGAAGTAAGACTTCTCAAGGGCATCTTTGTGTTTCATCAGGCAGAGCCTGTGCTGCTTTAGCCTGGACTCTGGACTTGGTCTGTTTTCATGGCTCCTACATAGAAATGCACCTACGAATAATGTGATGGCCATGCGGATATTCAGCTGTTCTCTCCTTCTGTTTCTGCCTCCTACAGCTCTGCAGTCAAAGTCCTTTAGCTCAGTTATTAGCAGTTTTGAATAAATTAGAAAAAGACATAGAAAAGTCAGCAGAAGAGGGATCCTGGTACTTTTTAAATTCACCATGATCCTGACAGCTCACGCATTTTTATTATTATCTTTTTTTTTGAGACAGAGTCTCGCTTTGTTGCCCAGGCTAGAGTGAGTGCCGTGGTGTCAGCCTAGCTCACAGCAACCTCAAATTCCTGGGCTCAAGCGATCCTACTGCCTCAGCCTCCAGAGTAGCTGGGACTACAGGCATGCACCACTATGCTTGGCTGATTTTTTCTATATATATTAGTTGACAAATTAATTTCTTTCTATTTTATAGTAGAGCCTGGGTCTTGCTCTTGCTCTGGCTGGTTTCGAAATCCTGACCTTGAACAATCCGCCCGCCTTGGCCTCCCAGAGTGCTAGGATTACAGGTGTGAGCCACTGTGCCCGACCACGCATTTTTAAATGTTAGCAGGTAAGGCTCTAGTACAGGGGTCTTCAAACTTTTTAAACAGGGGGCCAGTTCACTGTCCCTCAGACCGTTGGAGAGTGCGCACTGTGGTCCCGGGACAAGTCGCCTGCTAAGCAGGACAGGCAGCGGCGGCAAAAACACCTAGCGGCCGGATAAATGACCTAGGTGGGCGGCATGTGGCCTGTGGGCCATAGTTTGAGAACACATGCTCTAGTATATACTATGTATATGTTTTACCCTATCATATATTAATACAAATTCCTTCAGTTTAAAGATGACATCTTCTGGTTTGACCTTTTAGAGAAAACCACATTTCACTGTAGTGCCCTGACTGTCCTTTTCAGATTTACACAAAGTGAAAATGACTTTCAGGTGTTTCTACCATGCTCAGACTTTCACAATTCATGCAAAGCTGAGAACAGGAATTCATGTGGGCTTATTGACCTAAAGAAGGTAGCTATTCCAGCTCACTGCCAACCACTGGGCAATAAAACCAAGGCAAAGTAAAGAACTTTAGTTAGAATTATCAAATATTAAGAATGTCATCCCATCTCCTCATTTGTAAATAAATCAGAAGGATGATGAGAGAGGTCGTACCTAGAATCAGCCCACCAATGAGCTGAATGGGAGGAGTTGGAACTAACCCAGGTGAGCAGCTACTCTGATCGTTCACATCTCTGCACTTGCTAATGTACGAGTACATGCTTTTCCAACTTAACCATTAAAACCCAAGCAGAACAAGAAATTTTTAAAAATTACATAACAATTCTTTGAGCTACTTGGTTTAAACAATAAACAGATTTATTACACCACATAGTGAGAAATACAGGTGCCAGGCAGTTTGACAAGGGGGCTAATTGAGAGTCACATCAACTTCCCAAAGGACTCACATTCCTTCCACCTTTTGTTCTGCTATTTGGTGGGCTTTTACCATCCCTTCACAGCTTCAAGGCTGAAGCAAGGCAAAGCATCCCATCTTCACATAGCAACATCTGAGACCTGGGGAGAGCTGGTCCTTCTTTGTATCTCTCTTTAATGATGAAGAAAATCTCTTTAGAGACACCACCACTACTTCCACCAATGATGAATTCTGTTGGGAATTTTTTAAATTGGGTTCTTTGTTTTCATATTGCTGAGTTTTAAGAATTCCTTGAATATTTTGGATACCAGTCCTGTATCAGATCTGTGTTTTACAAAGATTTCTCTACCAGACTGTGGCTGTCTTTTCATTCTCTTTACAGTCTCTTCATTTTACTGAAGTCCAACTTTTTTGTTTTCCTTTTCTTTCACAAATCATGCTTTTGGCGTTGTATCTAAAAAGTCATCAGCAAACATAATGCTACCTAGATTTTATCCTATGTTATCTTTTAGAAGGTTTATTTTTTAATTTTATAGTTAACGGTTATTCTATTCCTCTTATCAGTGATTGCTGTAGGAATGGGAAGAAACACGTTTGCATTCCTACATCAATCTCTGGAAAGAAGAATGGGATAACCATAATTAATTGCAATTATTGACAATCAAATTTCTTCCAACATTGGAATCATCTGGTATATTAATCAGGATTCTCCAGAGAGACAGAAAAAATGGAATATATATAGAGATTTATTATAAGAAACCATCTCACGTGATTATGGAGGAAGGGGAGTCCAAAAGATTCAGTTTGGGCTGGCAGGTTGAAAACCCAGAAGAGTTGATGATAAGCTCCCAGCTTTCAGGCCTCTGATAGAGAATCCACCTTGTACGCTGGGGCCCTTACTTTCTGTTCCATTCAGGCCTTCAGCTGATTGCATGAGGCTGACCCGCATTATGGCAGACAATTTGCTTATTTAAAGTCCATTGATTTAAATGTTCACCTCATCCAAAAACACCCTACAAGTCGACACATAAAATTATCCACCACAAGTCTACACTTGTCAACTTGGCACCGATGCGCATCTCCTGAAACTACCTACCCCCCAAATGAAGACAGAAACAAGGTCATACTTCAGCCTACTCTGAGTGCAACCAAAAATTCACTGAACTGTCCCCCAAAGAAGATGAAATATCCTTGGACAACGTTTAATCTTCTTGATCTCTCATGACTTAACTACTATGATATAAAGCCAATACAACTCAGGTGATAGGATAGAGGATAAGAAAGGAAAGACAAAAAAGATATTTGCTATATGTATGAATATATATACATACAGTCATTCACAGCGTAACATTTCAGTCACCAACAGACCACATATATGACAGTGGTCCCATAAGACTATAATACAATATTTTTACTCTACCTTTTCTATGTTTAGATACACAAATGCTTACCATTGTGTTCCAATTGCCTACGGTATTTGGCACAGTCACAGGCGGTTCAGGTTTGTAGCCTAGGAGCAATAGGTTATACTATATAGCCTAGGTGTGTAGTAGGCTATGCCAACCAGGTTTGTGTTAAGTACACTCTGTGATCACAAATGACAAAACCACAAAAAATGATGCATTTTTCAGAACATATCCCCATAGTTAAGCAATGCATGACTGTATACACACATATACACAAACATTTTTATAACAAAATAAGGAGAAACTATTCATAAAAATTATAGGCCTCATTTCTGTAACTGGTTACATGGCCATAGGTAGTATCCATACTATCTTCTTCCTCTACTCACTACTTTAGCAAGCATCTCAGCTGGTCATGGTTCTTTACCTGGTGGGGTGACCCAAACCTTCACTCTTGAGAAGTCTGGACCATTAGCAGTCCCGGCTGAATTGGTGGTTGTAGATTTCCATCGATTTTAACCACAGGGCCTGGTAATACTAAGAGATGCCCTGAGGTTTCCAGCAATCCAGTCATGCTCTTCCTTTCCTCCAGAGTAATTTTCCCTGGGCAGTGAGGATCAGTCACCCCAGTCAGCACAGTAATACCCTTCTTTATTGTGTTGATTCAGAGACATGAGAAGCCCAAATGGCCAGGCAGCAGTCTTATCTTCCAGTTCAATTGGAGCATCTCTCCCTTTGGAAATAAGTTCTCTCTAGACCAGCAGAGTATAAGGTCATGAGGACAGGAAGCAAAAATTTTGATAGTGAGTGGCTAAGAGCAATAGTGACTGGTGCCACTCCCATATCCACCCTTTGACTTCTGGATCTGTGAATTCTGTCAACACAAGAAACAGCACCAAATATTGGATGCTGACTCAGAGCAAATACATCTCTGGAGAATATTAGCCTATACCTGCAAGGTTTCGTCACCTGGCTGGTGCAGTAACTAAGACTACAAAAGGCCATTACACAATTGTATAAACCCAGCTCCTTCAGGATAGTGGGGAACCTGGTTAAGACCAGCGAATTCCATGAGCATGGGCCCACTGCTGCACTTCATTTGCTGTGCAGTGCGTTGTTGATCAGAGCAGTACTGTGTAAAATAGTGGGAAGGTAGATAAAGCATTTTGTGAGTCCATGGATTTGGATTGGCAGTTTTGGCTGGAACATTGCATACAGGGAAAGCAAATGTATATCCAGAGTAAATGTCTAATCCAATAAGAACCAAATGCTGCCCCTTCCATGATGGAAATGGCCCAATGTAATCAACATGCTGCCAGGTAGCTGGCTGTTCACCCAGGAAGTAGTGCCATCCTGGGGACTCAGTGTGGTCTCTGCTGTGGGCAGACTGGGCACTCAGCAGTGGCCATAGCCAGGTCAGCCTTGGTGAGTGAGAGTCCATGTTGCTGAGCCCATGCATAATCTCCATCCCTGCCACCATGACCACTTTGTTCATGAGCCCATTGCATGATGACAAGGGCAGCTGGAAAAAGAGGCTGGCTGGTATCCACAGATCATCCTATCCACTTTATTAAAATCCTCCTTTGCTAAGGTCACCCTGTGGTGAGCATTCACATGACACACAAATATCTTCATGTTTTTGCCCATTCAGAAAGGTCTTCCTATATGCATCTTCCCCAAATTTTTTTGTCACCAATTTTTCTAATCATGTTAGAAAACTTAGGAACTTCCTAAGTTCCTTGTCATCCAACCAAATCATTGGTCACTGTCCATGAATCAGTATATGGTAGCACATCTGGCCATTTCTCTCTCCAAATAAATGGGCAACCAGGTGCATTGCTCAAAGTTATGCCAATTGGGAGGATTTCCCTTCATCACTGTTCAAGAATGTCCCAGAAAGGAGCAGTTGTGCTGCAGCTGTCCACTTGCAGGTGATGCCTGCATATTGAGAAGAACCATCTGTAGACCAGGTGCAAGTCTTCTTTTCCTCTGCCAGTTGATCCAAGGGAACTCCCCAGGAGACCAGAGGTGTGAGTTAGAAGAGGCAGGGCAGTGTAGCAGGAGTGGGGGCTGCTTCTTCATATAAATGACTTGTGCCTTCAGGGCCTGCTTGAGCTCAATCTCATATATACAACTTCTATTTGACTGCTGCTGTACATGCCAAAATTATGGCTTAGTGGGTTGGATAACACCAATTCACGACAGGCATCTTAGGTCCCATAGTAACTTGGTGGACCATGATTAAATGTCCAGACTCTGCTAAAACCCAGCAGCAAGCCAAGAGCTGTTTCTCAAAAGAAGAGTGGTTATCTGTGAAGGATGGCAGGGCTTTGCTTTGAAATTCTCAGAGTCTGCACTTTGCTTTGAAATTCACCTGTAGGGTCATACCAAAGGTGCCACACAGCATCCCAATCTGCTACTGATGCTTCAACCACCAACGGATCTGCTGGATCATATGGCCCAATCAGTAAAGCAGCTTGCACAGCAGCCTGCACACCTTGGAGAAACTTCTCTTCTGAGTCCCACTCAAAACTAGCAGGTTTTTGGGTTATTCCATAAATGGGCCACAGTAACACACACAAATGAAGAATATGTTGCCTCCAAAATCCCAAGAGGCTCACTAGGCTTTGTGCCTCTTTTATTGATGCAAGAGGGGCTAGATGCAGCAAATTATCCTTTATCTTAGAAGGAATATCTCAACATGCCCCACAGCACTAAACCCCTAGAAATTTCACCAAGGTGGAAGGCCTATGAATTTTTGTCAGATTTATTTCTCACCTTCTGGCATACATATATCTTACCCATATGTCTACAGTGGTTGCTACTTCTTGTCCACTAGAGCCAATCAGTGTAATTCCATCATTGTTATGGACAAGCATGATATCTTGGGAAAGGTAATCAAGATCTGTGAACTAAATCATGATATAATGCTGGAGAATTGAGATTCCCCTGAGGTAGGACAATGAAGGTGTGTTGCTGGCCCTGCCAACTGAATGCAAACTTTTAATTTCTTGTGGGCATTTTTCAGATTAATAGCTGCATATCAGGTACCAGGAGATGTATTAATTTTCTCAAACAATGAAACCACATCTGCACAGCAGATTCAGTTAGAGTTAACACCTGGTTAAGCTTATGCTAATCCACTGTCATTCTCCAAGATCCATCTGTCTTCTACACAGGCCAAATAGATGAGATGAATGGAGATGTGGTGGGAAACACCACCTCTGCACCTTTCAGGTTCTTGATGGTGGTGCTAATCTCTGCAAGCTCTCCAAGGATATACTGTTATTGAGTATGTCTATGCCATTTATGCATTGTAGAACAGGGGAAATACCCACAGGATGGGTTCAGGGACACACTGGCCCCACTGTGAGAGACATCTGAGCTAAAACTCCATTGGCCACTACAAACTCCATAAGCTCCTACTCTAATTGGTAGGCCATAGTGACATTTTTGGGTCCCCAGGAATTAGTGTCAGTTCAGGGCCAGTATCCAGTAGTTCCCAAAAGATCTGATTATTTTATTTTTCCCAATGAACAGTTACCTGGGGAAAAGGCTGTGGTTTTTTGGAGGGGAAAGATGGGAGAAAGACTAACAGTATAAAATTTTGGTATTATATCAGGGTCCTTCCTCAAGGGGATGCAGCATCCTCTTCATTCAGGGGGTTCTGGGTCTCTATACTGGCTGAAGTGTAGAATTGATTAAAGAGCTATGACTTTCTGTTTTTATAATTCAGGTTAGATTTTTATTCACTTGACCTAGAACTTTCCTGGTTATACAGCCCAGGTAAAAGTCTAGTAGGCTTCCTATCTATTTTACTTCTATGAGCACCATCATCAACTAGCCAATACCATAGGTCTGTGGGGGTCAGATTCTCCCGATGGCTGCTGTGACCCTGTTGTCCATTGCTTGCCTTTGGAGGTTGAGTGCCACCACTTGGCACTACCACCTGGGATTCAATTCCTCCCACTGCATTTCAGTTTCCTAATCAGTGTCTGCAGTTTCCACGGAAAGGTGTGGCCTGTAGAGAATAATGAGGATCAGAGCTCCTCTAAGATCATGGGGCTCACCTTACAAATGTATCTCACAGTATTGGTAAAAGTATGTCTCCTTGATCCTCCCAATGTGGATGAATATGTCTTAAGTGACAAAAAAAAAAAAATGTCTAATATTCCAATCTAAGTCTTTGAATCTCTTCCTTCATGTTAGGAAAGGCAGGTCAGGCATTTCCAACTTGCCTACCATGGGCCATCTTTTGGTCTGTATTTCAACCAACCAACAAAACAAACTGTTAGGGCCTTTTATGATTCCACAAGCTGCAATGTTAAATGCATGTCCTCTACTTAGTGAGCCAAATAAATATGACCTGATCCAACTTTATGTTCCTTCCACCATTATCCCTCACCCTCCGTATCCATCCTCACCCATACTCCCCAGATTTCTGTCTGTATGAATTAGAAAACTCATGCAGTCCTTTTATAATGTAGAAACCTCTTCATGGGTCACACTTTGTATCTCACCATTAGGGGCCTGCTTGGATCTGAAGCAATGGTCCAGAGCAAAGAGGTGTGGTGAGGGTGGGCCCCGAGCAGAATCACAATTGCCTTATAGAGCAACTGCCTGGGGACTGGCCATTGCAGTTTACTCAGGCAATACAGGGTTAATCCCTCAGGTAAAGGTGAAGCAGCTGCTGCCATTGGAGGTGGAGTAGCTGCTTCCACTGGGGGTGGGGGCACCTCTTCCACTGACAAAGAAGCCTCATTAGGATTCAGGGGCTCAATTTCCCCTAGCTCCCTCACTGTCTTCCCACGTGTCTCCATCTTGACTTATAGGATCCCATTTGTTCCCAGCCAATGCCCTCACTTTTAGTAGGCTCAACACTTTGGTGCTAGGACTTCAACCTGTGTTGTAATTCGACCAATAGGAGGATGAGATTCTGCACTTGCCGTTCCGCATCCCTATGGCTACAGGAGATAAGTCTTTCCCGCAGGTCACGTTGAAGCCTTTGGACCATATATATGGCCCTTGAGCTGGAAATTCAAATCCTTGAGCTCAATCTTTTCTTTCACCCCTCTGCCCAGTGACATTAAGAGAAATCAGCCAGCTTTATTACAGTCACTAGTTTTCCAAAAATGTTTGAAAGTGTCATATGCGCAGTCACCCAGCTCCTTGCTTCCTACAAGTAGAGTATTCAATGCAGACATGTGGCATATCTTTATTGCCAGATCACGGGATGGACTGTCAATGCTCTCTTTACTACAGTCTTCTTTACTACAGTCTTTACTACAGAAAACAGTCTTCAGCACCTTTAAATCTAATCAGATTCTTTCCAGAATTTGTGAGAACAAATTCAGAAAACTCATGCTTAAAATTCTGTTTCTCTATAACCATTCTTGGTATCAAAATCTGTATCAGTCAGAGAGTCTTCAGAGAAACAGAATCTACAGGTAACAGACATACCTATAGCATTCTCTCTCTCTCTCTCTCTCTCTCTCTCCCCCCCCTCTCTCCCTCTCTTTCCACATTTATATATAATAAACGAGATGTAGTATAAGGAATTGGCTCATGTAGTAATGCAGGCTGGTGAGTCCAAAATCTGCAGTGTGGGCCAGAAGGCTGGATGCCCAGGAAAGTCGATGTTGCAGATTAAATCTGAAAGCATCTGCTGGGAACTTCTTGCTCCAAGAGGTCAGTCTTTTCCGTCTACTCAGGCTTCCAACTGATTGGATGGGTCCACCCACATTATGGAGGGCAACCTGCTTACTCGAAGTTCACTGGTTTAAATGTTAATCTCGTTCAAAAACACCCTTCAAGTTGACACATAAAATTAACCATTTCTCCTGGGGAGCTTTGTGAAATACTGATGCTTGACTCCCATCCCTAGGGAGTCTGGTTTCCTTGGCCTGGGTTGCAGTCTGAGCATCTAGATGTTTAAAAGTCCCCAAGGTGATTCTATTGTGCTGTCAAGGTTAAGAACCTCTGGATTCGATCAATTAAGATTTACAGACTTGGAGCTGGAGGAGAGCCTGGCCTTCGTGGAAACAAAGGGCTCCCTGATGCCTGAACAAAATTGGGGTTAGCAAGAAAGGAGGAGGAGGGAAGTGCCACAGTGGCTGGTTTTGGATCAGGGACCCATCGCCTTTGCGACAAAGCTTAAAAATGAATCTTATTCTAATTGGTTTTATTGCTCAGTAATATCTCCCATCCTTCTTATTTTATATGTGTTTTAAATTTTATAAATTTAAATTTATATTACTTAAAAAGAAGCAAAACTAAAAATTCAATTCCTCAGTCACACTAGACACTATTCATATGCTTGGTGGTCACCTATGGCTACTATCATATCAGGCAGTGTAGGTCTAGGATATTTTCATCTTCACAGATGTCCTCTTGTGTGGCATTGATCTGTAATAACAAATTTAGCACAATTCAGTCTGCTCTGTGCCAGCAACTGAAGACGAAGAGATTATTAAGGCACAATCCTACCTGTACAAAGCTTACTGTGCAGCTGAAGAAACATGGTGTGCAAATGCACAATTATAATAAAAAGTGACATAAATGGTCATAAATATTCACTACACAGATATTTTGGAGGAAGACGGTATCATAATCCAATATTTTAACCATCTACTTTTTAAAGCATTTCAGGCTCATTTTTTCGCTTAAGCATTAAAACAATACTGCCATATAATTTTAAGAAAAGAATGTTTCTAAGCACAGGTTACAAGGCCAGTACGGGTAAAAGAGATGTCTTTTGAGTTATCTGCCCATTCCCCAAAAAATGACCTGTCCACCCCCATCCCCAGGTTAGGAGCTGGCCCGTAGCAGCCGTGTCCATGAAGTGTGACCCCAAACTCTTGGCCATATTTGATAGGGTCAAGCAAGATTCAAATTAAATCAATCCTAAAGATCATAAATGGGAATGACAGGCATGAATCCTGAAATTTGACCAGAACAGAGGATGTTGTTCCTCCCTTGGAAAGCTTACAAGACATGGAAGTTTGCATCCAGGATGCCAACATTTTTAGTCAAGCAGGCCAGAAAACTATTTTACTGCCCCCCCCACCACACCCCAGTGTAGGAAAGCTACCTGGGAAATCCAATCATCACAGGTTCTTTGGTGTACACAGCATTGGAGTTACTCCATTTGAGGGGGGCAGCCTAGGGTAGCCTGGGGTGTCCACAGTCAGAAAAAGGAATTACTCATCAGGACGTCCAGACTTCCTAAGGGAACAGGGGCCTCAACAGTGGAAAAGAGGAGCAGACCAACTTTGAAAGTTTGATTTAGGGTCAGCTAGGGAAATGTTTTTCTCCTTCACTCTTTCTCCGGTCACTGACCCAGTCCCTGCCACTAGAATTCTTAACCGAGACCCATGTTCAGAAACTGTGCTCGCTTTTGCTTTTGCCTGGTCCATTCCACACTTCCCTGCATGGGCTAAGATGGGTGGTCACATGACCCTGTCCTTGCCATCCACCATCTTCCTTCCTTCCATCTGCCTGCAGCTCGCCAGGGGTGGGGGGTGACCAGAGGCCTCTGATCTCTGAGGATGTGGAACTGACCGACCAAATGTGGAGCTGATTTCAGTTCTTGAAGCCCTGTCCCCTGCCTCGTGAAGAATGCTTCTTGCACTAGCAGAGAATGGCAGGCATTTGGAAACCTTTAGAGGAAATTTGTAAACCTTTAAGTGGATTAGTAATGTTGTTTTCTCATAGAGCAGAAATGCTGGAAAGGGAAACTATGACTAAAGAATGAGAATGCTTTCCTGAGATAACCTTAATTTTACTATAATTTTAATTCTGTAAAATACATCTTAAAAAATAAGATGGTGAAGTGGATCGAATGATAGCCCCCAAAAAGATAAGTCCAAGTCCTAAGCCCTGGAACCTATGAATGTGCCTTGTTTGGAAAAATGGTATTTGCAGGTATCATTAAGTTAAGGATTTCAGGACGATATCCTGGATCATGCAAGTGGACTGTAAATCCCATGACAAGTGTCTTTGTAGAGACACACAGACACCACAGAGGAATGTCATGTGATAATGGAGGCAGAGACTAGAGTTATGCAACCCAAACCTAGAAGCACCTGGAGCCACAAGAGGCAGAAAGGGGCAGAGGAGGATTTTCCCCGAGAGCCTGCTGAGCCCTTAGCACACCCTTGACTGTGGACTTCTGGCCTCCAGAACTGGGAGAAAGTAAACTTTTATTGTTTTATGCCACCAAGTTTGTGGTAATTATTATAGCAGCCCTCGGAAACTAATACAAATGCTGCATTAAAAACATAGCTTGCTGGATCGTTCCAAATTTTTGCTATAGGAGGTGTTTGCCTAAAACCACTTCCCTGTTTGTAGTCATTCTTGGTATCTAACATGAAAAGAAAATTAAACAAAATACTTGGCATTTATCTGAAAACATTTTTTTTTTTTCAAGCTAAGCTAGATTCGGGGAAAGTCCTGGCCTGGTTTCACAGAGGAGCTTTGAATTCTATTTCTTAAGTCAAAAGTCGTGCCATTTTTTTACTGCCACTAGAGGTGGTAGAGAAAGAGAATTTAAAAGAGAATTTTTATCTTCAAATAAATTTCAGACTTCTTATGTAGGTTAGACTGTTTCTAACCACGTGAGTATTTTGACAGATACACTTATGGCATTTAAAAGGGCTTTCATTGTCTGATTCCATAATCTTACATTTCAGGCTAAGATAAAACATGCAGAAAGGGTAAAATTGCTATTATCCTTCAGGAAATAGGGGACACAGTCTCTTCCATACATTTAAATTGGTGTCTTCGTATTTTTACAGGTTTCCAAGGCTTGCAGCAACTAGAAATGCCACTTCCCTCTTATAAAACGTCATAGGATCCCCAGAAGGAAAGCATCCTACGTGGCTGTGGGGAAAATTAAACAATTATATTTTAATTGACTCTTAAAATACCCCAGTGTGGTAGTTCAATATTATTACCGATCTCCCGACAGATGAAAAGGCTAGGTGTTAAATGATTTCCCCCCACAGTCTTTAGTGGTTCAGGAAGGATAGGGCTCTGCCTCTCAGGCATTTGCATTAGAACACCAGGTCCTAGGTATTAATTCACTCGTTCACACTGCTCACCTGCCTAATCAAATCTTCAGAGGTGTGCTGCCTGTCCTTAAGTTGAAGCCAGAGGTGGACTGATTCCAGAACAGCTGTAGGCGGTGACCCACTTGCAGTTGCTGTTATCTGTTATCAAAGCCAGAGAAAATTGAAGCTGGCATTTCCCTCCCACCCTGCAACGGGCAGCCTCTCTCAGAGGCTGGGATGCCTGAATTACCCATTAGATCCTCATTTACTCTTAGATTGCAACTCAGCCCGGAGTGGTAACACACTCAATTGCTATCATCCTAGCGTGGATTTGTCCAACGCCATCATAAAGAGATGAGCTGTGGAGTCGCTTGAGAGCACAGGGGCTGCTCTTGCGAAGACAGGGATGGGGAGACTTCTCACGAAGGGCATGGAGATGCTGAAGGGAGACACATGGAAGACAAGCATTCCTCCTCAACAGTGTTCTCACAACGCATAGAGAAGCAAAAATCATGGAGGGAGGACTCCAGTTAAAGGAGGCATTTCCAGATATTTTACGTTGGGTACCAAACTGTGCCGGTGGGGCCAGATACAGCAATTCCAGCACTTTGGGAAGTCGAAGTGGGAGGATGGCCTGAACTGAGGAGGTCAACACCAGCCTGGGTAACAAGGCAAGACCCCATCTCTACAAAAACTATTATCACGCCTCTGTATCCCCAACCTGGGAGACAGAGCAAGACCCTGTCTTTTAAAAAAATGTGTCCAAGGGGCATTATAGGTACTCTCTGGGTACCTGCTTGGGTAATGCTGCTCATGCTGTGGTGCCATGCCCAGGCTCCCTCAGGCTTTGCCATTGTAGTGCATGAGGCTGACTTCCAAGTACCATTATTTCATCTCTGTGCCTGAGAACTTTCTCTGGTGGCTGTAATCCTCTCAGCCAGCACCAGGAGTTAATACCTTCCACACCCTAGGCAGCCTTTGAAGAGATTCACAGGAAATAATGCATGAATACCCCCAGCTTTTCTCATTCGGAGCTGTGTGTACTATGCCGGTGCCCACAGTACCCCAGCAAGATTGAGGTCCAAGCGCCTAGTTGGTCACTTGCTTCACAATGCACTCTTTATAGGCTGTCTTCCCTTCTCTGCCTTACTATTGGTGTTTCCAGGGATCACCTCCAAACAAACACACACTGGTCTCAAGGTCTGCTCCTGGGGAAACAAAACCAACAGGGCTGGCAACATTATCTGCAAGGAGAACTTCTCCCCTGCCTAAATGACTGCTGGCTTTGCATTTCCAAAGGCTTACTCTGTTGGAGTGCTCTCTTATCCTCTCAAGAAAGGATTAGCCAAATAGTTATTTTCCTTCTTGGCTTCCAATTTAATTGTTGACAGAGAAATATCTTTAGATCTATCATTTTTAATACATCTAGAAAGGATAATATCCCAGGGTGCCAGGGTGGCATCATGGAGGCCTAGGGGAGTGAGTATCTAAACTCCACCCTACCCCTGTAATACCAGGGAGCCCACCCTTCCCTCAGGTATCAACAGAGCCAAGTGGAGAAGAGGGACTGTCACCACCACTTTGAGAGTAACTAAGTGACATCCACTTCCCCCAGTGGAATGGAGGAACCCTATAAAAACACAGGATTTACATAAGATCCTGAATCTTATAATACTCAAAATATCCAGGTTTCAACAAAAAGATCTCTTGTCATATAAACACTAGGAAGATCTCAAACTAAATGAGAAAAGACAATAGACACCAACAGCAAGATGGCATCGATGTCAGAAATATCTGAAGGATTAAAAGCAGCCACCGTAAAAATGGCTTCCATGACCAATTATAAAAAGATTTAAAACAAATTTAGAAACCAGAAAATTTCAGAAAAGATATAGAAGATATAAAGAAGAACCAAATAAAAAGTTTAGAACTAAAAAATATAATACTATGGGGAACTCTACACATATCATTTTGGCAACTTAGATGAAATGAACTAATTTCTCTAAAAACACAAACTATCACAACTCACCCACTATGAAATATTGATGTGAATTGCCCTACAACTATAAAGGAATTGCATTTGTAATTTTAAAACTCCTAAAAAAGAAATATCCAGCCCCAAAAGTGTTTATTGGAGAATTCTAACAGATGTTTTAAAAAGGATTAATACCATTCTACACAACCTCTTCCAGAAAATAATAGAGAAGGAAACACTTCCCAACCCATTCTATGAAGTCAATATCACCCTGACACCAAAAGCAGACAAAGAAAGTAACAAAGACAAAACACAACACAAGACTAGTTTCATATTTCTTACTAATATAGATACAATAATTCTTAACAGGCTATTAGCAAATAGAATCAGCAAAATATTAGCTTGGTGCAAAAGTAATTGTGGTTTTTAGCATTGTTGAAATTTGCCATACACCCTTAAATATTGCAATACATCCTTAAATAAATGTGGTTATGTTATACATCATTTTAATGTGCCTTTCTCGCTTTATGTTTTTTTGCTAATGACTTATTACTTGCTGTTTATTTTATATTTACTTTAGACTATGGAAATGATGTTAGACAAAAAGCAAATTGGAGCAATTTTCTTATTGAAGTTCAAAATGGGTCATAAAGCAGCAGAGACAACTCACATGTCAACAACACATTTGGCCCAGAAACTGCTAACAAACATACAGTGCAGTGGTTCAAGAAGTTTTGCAAGGGAGACAACAGCATTGAAGATGAGGAGCACAGTGGCAGGCCATTGGAAGCTGACAATGACCAACTGAGAGCAATCATAGAAGCTGATCCTCTTGCAACTACAGGAGAAGATGCCAAAGAACTCAATGTCCACCATTCTATTGTTGTTTGACATTTGAAGCAAAGTGGAAAGGAGAAGAAGCTCAATAAGTGGGTGCCTCAGGAGCTGACTGAAAATCAAAAATATCATTGTTTTGAAGTGTCCTCTTCTCTTATTGTATGCAGCCACAAGGAACCATTTCTTGATTAGTTCATGACGTGTGATGAAAAGTGGATTTTATATTATAACATAGTACTAGAAGTTCTAGCCAGAGCAACAGGACAAGAAAATAAAAGGTGTAAAAGGAAAAAAACAAAAAAACCAAACAAACAAAAAAATAAGACACTGCTCATATTTACAAATTCCATGATGGTCTATGTAGAAAATTTTCCAAAAAAATCTATAAAAACTCCTAGAACTAATAAATGGGGGATGGACATGCTTGAAGCTCTGACTTGGCTGGGGCAAGGGAAATATCTGTAACCTAAACATTTGTACCCCTGTAATATGCTGAAATAAAAACAACTTAAAAAAATAAGGTTGAGTTCAATAAGGTTGCAGGATACAAGACTGACATACAGAAATCAATTGTATATACTAACAATGAATACGTGCAAACTAATATTTAAAAAATGAAATGCTTAGGAATAAACCTAAGAAAGCCTGTACAGTAGTTATATGCTAAAAACTATAAAATACTGATGAAAGAACTCGAATAATATGTAAATAAATGAAAAGACATACTTTATTTATACATCGGAAGACTCAACCTAGTAAAGAAGTCGATTCCCTCCAAATTAATATACAGGTTTAACAAAATTCCTATTGAAATCCCAGGGTTAGTTTTTGTAGATATAGACACATTATTCTATAATTTATGTGGAAAGGCAAAGGACTCAGATAAAACAACTAAAACAATTCTGATAAAGAAAAAGTAAAGTGGGAGATATCAGTTAAGCCAACTTTAAGTCTTATATGGCTACAGCACTCAACTGCATGAGACTGTGGACAGTATACACAATAGATCAATGGTTCCGATTAAAGAACCTAGAAATAGCCCCACACAATTACAACCAACTGATGTTTGACAAAGGTACAAAAGCATTTCAGAGGGGAATCTTTTGAATAAAAGGCGCTGGAGTGCTTGGATATCAATAGACAAAATATGAACCTATATTTAAACCTCACACCTACCTTCAAGGTAGATTTAAATGTAAAACATAAAAAGATTAAACCTTTTAGAAGACAACATAGAAAATCTTTGCAACCTAAGGCTCAGTGAAGAGTTCTAGAATATGACAGTCTAAACATAATCCATAAAAGAAAAATATTGACACACTGGACTACAACTGAACTTGAAACTTTTGCTCTACAAAAAAAAAACACCCTATTAAGAAGATGAAAAGAAAAGGTAATATTTGAAAATCATATATATGACTAAGGACTCAAATCTATACTACATAAAGAACTCTCAAAAATCAATATTAAAAACATAAACAATCCAGTGAGAAAAATGGCTAAAGATACAGAGATAAACGAACGGCAAATGAGCACATGAACAGATGTTAAGTATCAGTGATTATTAGGAAAATGCAAATTAATACCAGGAGGACATATCCCTACACATGTATGAGAGTAACTAAAATAAAAAATAGTGACAATACCAAATAGTGGCAAGGATACTGAAAAACTGATCATCATATATTGTTGGTGGGAATGTAAACTGGTCCAGAAATCCTCAGATAGTATACATTCTTTTGTGTCTGAACTATTTCACTTAACATTATGCTTGTGAAACTCACTCGTGTTGTTTTATTTAGGTAAAGTTTGTTCATTTTTAGTACTATATAATATTCCATGTATGAATATATCATAATTTATTTATGTTTTCAGAACTTTGGAATTCTTCCAGATTAGGGTAATAGAAATAATACTACTACAAATTATTGATTATTGGTACTGTCAGTCTTTTATTAAATTTTAGTAATTGTGTTATGGAGAATAATTATTGATTTAATGTTCATATCTCTGATTACAAAGGTTGAACACCTTTTCAGATTTATTGGTCATTTGTATGTCCTCTTTTATGAAGCATATATTCAATTCTCTTGCTTATTTTCTGTAGGGTTGCTGTCTGCTTCTTATTAAATGTTGCAAATGTCTTATCTTGTTCTGTGAGCTGCATTTTGTCCTAATTATGTCTTTGAATGAGCCTCTTTTTATACAATGCACAGAAATTTTGTTTCCCAAGGGAACTGAGAGGCCAAAGCACTATCTTGTTTCCATTCAGTGGTGTAGTTTTGGAAGAAGGATGAAGGCCATAAGGTAAGGATGCTACCGTGTGCAGCTCTTGAGTCCTAAGGCAATAGCAAGCAGTGCCCTCAAACCTCAGCGCCAGCCCCAGGACCCCAGCAGGTCTATCTACTCAAGATGCAGAAAGCTCCAAGCAAGGGATGAAACATATAAAATATTACTTTTTGAATACAAACGAGTCTCTATCCATCCCTCATTTCTATGAATCCAAGGATCCTGGAAATAAAATGATAAAGACTGAGACAAAACACTGTGTCTAGCAGTGAGAAAACAGAAAGAGAGAGTACAAAATTCTATTTGTTAAGACGTGCGATGCTAGGATATCGTGGCCTGGGGAGAAAAGGTGGGCAAAGAAGGAAATGATTCCTTGTATTTCAGAGTGTTTCTAATCTCATACTAGAGATGGCTCTGATCACATGGGAGCCAATGGAGGAAGCGGCCAGTGGTAACTGAAGACACACAGAAGGCATCGGATAAGAAGGGACCACACTGCACTTCTGGGCTGGGAAGGAAGACTAAGATACCAATATCTTGGGGAGGAGATAAGCAGCGTTTAAACCAAACGTTCACAAATTTGCATGGTTTACAGTGCCCTTAGTGTCTCAGAAATGTTTGAAGGTGCCTCTAGGCCAAAAGAAATATCTAACAGTGTAGTTCCTTTTATTAGTTAGTTAAGCCCACGCAACTTAAAAAGTATACATATGATTTAACAGGTTAGCACAGGTGATACTCATTGTTTGCCCACTTGCTAAAAAGCATTCGCAATCCCCAAATCAAGCCTCAGAGTGCTTTTGCAAGTCACTCAGGGACACGCAGTATGAACATTTTGAGTCACTTGACCCTCAAGTTCCCAGCTGAGGTGGAATAAACGTTTGCCCTGTCTTCCTGTTGAAGTTCTTCTACCGGAAGCAAGTGTCCTTTCTGTGGTCTGCTTGGTGCCACATTTCTCTCACTTTTGTGCTTTATGTTAGTGAATTTGCTGTTTAAAATGGTCTCCAAGCATAGTGCTGAAGCACAATCCAGTGTCCTTAAATACAGGGCATTTTCCTTACAGGGAAAATATGTGTGTTAAATATGTTTTGTTGGGGCATGAGTCATGGTGCTGTTGGCCCAGAGTTCAATGGTAACGAATCAACACTATGTATTAAGTAAGGTGTCAAAATAGGAGCTCACATAAAACGATCTTAGGTATTGATTGCTTGATGAAAAATGTTGTGGCCAGAAGCTTGCAGAACAAATCCTGGGTTTCCCCTAGGAGCAATGGTTCAGCATGTGCTAATTCAGTGTTCCAGGTGACTTTACAGAAAGTAACTTCCATGAATAATGACAATTAACTGTAGCTATTTGAAAAACAATACATACAAGTTAAATGAAAAATTTCCTTGGTCCTTAAACACCCAGATTTACTCAAGAATGTGTGTGCCCGTCAACAAGTCCTGCACAACTTCTCACACTTGGAGTCAGACTGAATTCCACAACATTCATGTCTGGTTTCACCTTGATTAATCACAACAACTTCTGGAAACACAATTTCAAAAAGCTATGACATCATCGATAAAAATGCCGCATGCTCTAATGTTGAGACTAGCAAACTACATTCCCACAGATGTAATGTGTATTCTATGCTTCTCTCGGAAATTTAAAATATCCTGCAGCATCTCAGTGAGTTTTCTGTGGCACCCTGGGCACCTCAGCACACTCCTGGGAACTATGGGTCTAATTAAAGAAAGTATAGGCTGGGTGCGATGGCTCACGCCTGTAATCCTAGCACTCTGGGAGGTCGAGGCGGGAGGATTGCTTGAGCTCAGGAGTTTGAGACCAGCCTGAGAAAGAGCGAGACACCCATCTCTACTATAAATAGAATGAAATTAGCCAAACAACTAAAAATAGGAAAAATTAGCCAGGCGCGGTGGCGCGTGCCTGTAGTGCCAGCTACTTGGGAGGTTGAGGCAGGAGGATCCCTTGAGCCCAGGAGTATGAGGTTGCTATGAGCTAGGCTGACGCCATGGCACTCTAGCCCAGGCAACAGAGTGAGAATCTGTCTAAAAAAAAAAAAAAGAGAGAAAGAAAGTATAAAGACAGAATGAAATTACACACAGTTGACCCTTGAACAATATGGATTCGAACTGCACAGGTCCACATATACAAAGATTCTTCTAAATAACAGTGACACTGAATGTGCCTGCCTCTCCTGCCTCCCCTTTTCCTCCTCCACCTCTTCCACCTCTGACAAGACCCATGCCTACTCTTCCTCCTCCTCCTCCTCAGCCTACTCTACATGAAGATAACAAGGAGGAAGGCCTTTATAACGATCCAATTCCACTTAATGAACAGCAAATATAGTTTTCCTTCCTTATGGTTTTCTTAATAACACTTTCTTTCCCTAGCTTACTTTATTGTAGGAATATAGTGTATAATACATATAACATACAGAACATGGATTAATCTACAGTTTATGTCATCAGTGAAACTTCTGGTCAAGTTTACTGGGGAGTCAAAAGTTATACTGCATGAGGGCTCGATGCTCCTACTCCTGCTTTGTTCAAGGTTCAACTGTATTTTGTTTGAGAGAAAACCAATATGGTTATTTTTCCAATATGGAAAGAATTGCATGTCTATGAGAAATTGCTGAAGTATGGCTGGAAAATGAGTTTTGAACTAAGAGATGAAGAGTTTCAATATCATTTTGAAAGTGTTTAATTTTTATTCTGAAGGTAACAGAGTTCCAAAGAAGGTTTTACAGAGGAGAGAGTAGATTGGCAAATGTGTACATAGCTATGTTTACATTATATGTAGAAATATCTTTGCATAGAGATAGGTAAATTCATATTATATGAGTGTGTTATTATTTTTTAAGGAGCACAATATGGCTGCCATGAAGGATGGATTGAAGTGAGGTAGACCAGACCAGACAATAATTTTGGTGCAAGTTGATAACGACCTGACCCAAAGTAATAGAAGTGGGAAGGAATATTTTCAAGAGATGATGCAAATGTAGGATTTAAAGGATTTAATCGGATATTAGGGATAAAGGGGTGTGTGTCTATCCTTTGACTTCCAGCTTCCCAGCTTGGGCAGCTAGGTGGAAGGTGATGAGATTGGATTTTCTTCACCCATGTTAGCTGGGAAGGATAAAATAAAACTCAGCCTAGTCTATGCGCCAGCTGATCTTTAACACTACTAGCTGATGCCCACCACCGTTTTGTTTTTCTGTCAATGCCGAACCACATTTAGTGCTGATGGCATGAAATATTGCTACTTTCAGAGTTTGAGGGCTCCAAGCCTACATATTCCAGGCTATTTTCAGATTTTGTTTTCAAATCAAGTCTTATTAAGTCAAACCTATGCCTGTTGGTAAATGCACTCAGGCAACATTTCCAAGATTAGCACACAGAGGTAACAGCGATGACCCATCCTCCCTCAGAACTATAAACATGGCCAGTTAAACACACAGATGGGAATCCTTGGGGAAGAAGCAGGTGGGGGGGCAGGAAGGGTGATGAGTTTGGCCACGGTCAAAGCCGGAAGAGATCTTGGTGCCCAGTGTGCAGACACGGATCTTGGGTCTGGCCTGTAGAAAAGGTCAGTGGGTGCGACAGACAGGGGGACATCACCCTATGGGCAGAGCCGGCCTGCTGATGAATGCTAGGCAGGCCAAGCCCATCCCCCTGAGGGAAGCCTACATCTGCTGCAGAATGGGTTGAGGGAAAGGAACTACAGCGATGGCAGAGGGAGAGCAGCCAGGTTTTACCAGGGACAAGACAGAGTTGGAAGCCACATTGTGACTGGCAGGTGAAGAGGCGGAGCTAGTGCTGATCACTGGGCATTCGCCCAACAAATATTTGCAGGGCCAAATGCCCCAGGTGACACCCTCCCTGTTATCGATTCAAGCGAGGGACAGAGACGCCAAGGAAGGCATGCAATTGGACTCTAAAAGTAGTTACTTCCCTATAATATTTAATAAATAACCAACAGCCTTTACCGTTGCTGCACGCTGTTCCTCTGCTCCTCACGCACTGGGGCTGCTCGATTGGGTTGTTCTCATTCAGCTTTTCAGCAAGGATTTCCCTTCAAAAAACAGCAACGCTCCAGTCCCAGCATTCTCAGTCTCCCTTCCTGTCTTATTTTTCTCTGCAGCTCTCATTGTCATCTGATGTACCATATAATTTATGTATCTATTGGCTTATGGTGTGTCTGCTCTTCAGCCCGCTCTGGCATGACAGCCCCACGGAGACCTGGGAATTTGGGGTTGTATTTTTCCCTGATGCTTCCCAGAAACAGGCCCTGGCATAGAGAAGACTCTCAATGTGCTGACCATCCTCCTTGCAGTGTTGTTAAATGCAACAAAAAGCACTCTATGCCATGTCAGTGAGTTTTCCCTGAGAAAAGGAGGTTTATGCCAAGATGTGAAGGGTGAGATACTAGTAACTGCAAGGGCAGAGGGGACAGGGCGGCAGGGCCCGTGCCCAGGAGCGAATGGAGGTGGTGCCCTCAGAGCGCACAGTATGGGCAGCCACTTCCTGCAGCACCAAGAGACGACGGGAAGGGCTTTCTACCACTGTTGAGGGAGTTTCTGAGCAGGAATGAGAGCAGTGGAGCTCAGGCTATTGCAGAAGAAGAGCTGGGTACCCTCTCCGCAGCATTTTAGATTGTAAAATCTAAATCTACCATTTTAGATGGTAAAATGTGCTCAACTCCCTAGTACAGTGGTTCTTCAACTTTTTCATCTCAGGACATCTTTCCACGTTTAAAAACCACCGATGATCCCCCCAAAACTTTTATTTATGTGGGCTATATCTATTGATATTTATCGTGTTTGAAATTAAAACTGGGGCAGGGTGAGGTGGCTCATGCCTATAATCGTGGCACTTTGGGAGGCTGAGGCAGGAGGATTGCTTGAGGCCAGGAAGTCGAGACCAGCCTAGGCAGCATAGGAATACCCTGTCTGTACAAAAATATAAATAAATAGAAAAATCAGCTAATTATGGTGGCAGGTGCTGGTAGTCCAGCTACTTGGGAAGCTGAGGCAGGAGGATTACTTGAGCCCAGGCATTGGGTGTTGCAATGAGCTATGACTGCACCTGTGACAGAGCAAGACTCTGTCTTTAAAAAACAAAACAAAACAAAAAACCATTAAAACTGAGAAGTTAAAAAATACTTAATTCACTTTAAAAATAACAATAATAAGCTACTTTAGCACTCCCCCCTTACCCATCGGTGATACATTCCAAGATCTGAAACCACAGATGTCATCAAACCCGACTGCACTGCCATCAATTAGAACATGCTTTCGTTCATGTCTTCCACCCGCAAATTTAATGCCTTTTTCATCTTAACTATGTGCTTATCATGCACTGTGGCTGTAACTTTTGCAGTTTTCAGTGTGACAGCAAAACTAGTATACTTTTTTTTTTCATCCTTTACAATTTCATGGATACAAGATTCATTCTTACCATTGATGCTAGCAACCACAGCATACAGTTTTTTTCTTTCCTTACGAAGTCGAAAACTTTCACCTTTTTGTTAAAAGGAAGCTTCCCAGCTTCTCTTTGGCATATCCAAATTGTCAGCATCACTTCTCTTACTCTCTGAGGCCACTGTGAAGTCAAATAAGGGTTACTCGAACACAAGCAATGCAATGCCTCAACAGCCAATGCGATTGCCCAGATGCTACTGAGTGGCTAAGGGGTGTAGACAGCGTGGGTCCACTGGACAGTGGAAGGATTCACATCCAAGGAGGGACAAGGCGGGACAGTCATCACACTGCTCAAAACATGCAAAATTTAAAACTTAGGAACTACTGCTTGTTTCTGGAATTTTCCATTGAATATTTCCAGACAGTGGTTGACTGCAAATAACTGAAACCTGGGAAAGTGAAACTGAGAATAAGGAGAACCGCTGTACATGTTAACTTAAATCACATATTTTGGTGGAAAAGTAATATATTTTTTTAAAAATCTAATGAGAAGAATCACATTGTTTCATTTTTTTTCAAATTGCTTTAATATCTGGCTTAAAAGACTGGTGCAGTTACTGTGCTACAATGTCACATGCCACAGAGTCTCAAGAAAACTGTACGCTTGTGAGAGAATGAGAGTGAACAAGGTAAATGTTATTTAGTATTATTATGAAAACAATACTTCTGATGTCAGGGGTCTTGAGGACCCCCGGGGTCCCTGGACACACTTAGAAGCCTTCTGGTCTCTCATTCAAGAAGATGCCTAAGCATATAGACAACCCATGCTGGCACCTTTGAACTACACCTTCGAGAGTGTTCTTCTGTGAATATTACCATTCCCAAAAAGTTAAATCATGAACTTGTATGTATTTTTCCTCTTATCATTTCTCAGTGACTCAATAAATAGGAGAGTCTTCCACAACCCATGTAAACTACGAAAGGAAAAAAAGAAACACATTTTAAAAAGTGCTAACCTTTCAGAACAAATTATTCATTGTGTCTCATCAGTACAACCACTGTTAAGTTACAGTTGAACTAAAAGGGCAGAAGAGATCGATTCTGTACCTCTAATATTTTTACATATCACAAGATAATTAGTTCCCTTAGAGTCAATTAAAATTTAAAAATTATTTTTTGCAAGTAATATAGTACAGTTGAATTTGGTGTTTGTTTTTTTTTTACCTTTTGTTGATTTTTGAATTAAGAAATGTATGGCTGTCTAAATTGTGCTATTTAATATACAATTTACGATCAATCCCAATCATGTAAGAAGACTCTTGGGAAGCATGTATTGATTTTAAACTGTATTACAGGAGACCTAGAAATATGTTAGAGAGAATAACTTGAGCTGAACAAGAGGAGTATCAGACACTTAGCATTTCTTTTAAAAAACTGTGTAGGGTTTTAAAAAAAATTTGGTCCAAAGTTTTCACTTTGTATTCATGCTTCTGATGTCTCTTAAATTAGGGTCATTATTATCCATTAGTTTCTATAACTAAAGCTATTTTGTACCATTTCTATCATTGACTGAAAAAAATGTAAATTGCTGTAGGATTTAGACTTCTGAAATGGAATGGTGTTTTCAACTCTGCTGTAATTTTGTGTCAGTACAGGCTGCTTTACCTTAGAGCAATTAGTGTTTTGTGAGAGATGTATAACAAATTGCAGGGCTAATCAAGGGAAAAAATTACCCAGCAGTTGAGATAGGTTTTAATTAATTATATTGCTAGCTTATTAGGGAGAGGTCTTTGAAAAGGTAATCAAAAAACATCACATATGAACTGTTTGTTCTCTTAGGACTATTTTTAAAATGGAAATTTCTTGATTAGTCTTCAGTCTACCTCCATATCCTCTCAAGGATTTGGAATGGAATTAGGTGTCCTTCTGGTAACTTTCTGATTGGTCTCCCTTCTCTCCGAGTAGAAATAAATAAAGACCACTCAAATAAGAAAAAAACAAACAAACAAGCTCTATTTGTTCAGAGCTTGTCATCATCACAAGGGAGTCAGTCACCATCACTTGTGTTTGGCACAGACTCAAAGGCAGGCGGGGGAGTGGGAAAGCTTCAGAAAGGACAGAAGGGAAGGTTCAGGTGTTGGCATGGGGGCTGTTGGCATGAGGCAGGTGGCTAACTAGAAATGGGACCTCCATGTGATTGGTTAGGACATAGTTGGTTCACTCGCTCACCTGGAAAGAATATAAAGTAGTAAGAGTGAATACCTGTTCTGTCATTAACTTCTATATCCATTGATCCTAGAACTGAACCCGGCAGGTAAGTGGCACTCAACAAGGAGTTGCTGAAGGAATGGAGTAGGAATCTGAACATTCCTTGGTAAGCAAATTGTCTTATGCATCTCTCTTATCCTCTCTAACCAGATTTCCTCATCTACAAAAATGAACTTACTCCCATCCTTTTAATAACAGCTACTGTTTATTGAATAATTACCATACGTTCAACTGGAATAGGCACTTTGAAGTCATTATCTCATTTAATCCTCTGAACAACCTTATCTACGACATGAGATCATTATTCTCATTTTTATAGATGGAAGAAGCTCAAAGTTATTATCTTGCCCAAGTTACTTGCAATTACTAGACATGTGACCCAGGGCAACTTAATTCCTTTCTCTGTGATCCTTCAGGTTCCTCCTCTTCAGTGGAGGGTGACAAAAACACTTGTATCAAAAGCTTGTTATGACATCAATAGGTTGGGGAGAAGAAAACAGTCTTCCTTATGGCAAAATGCCAACCACTAAGTGTAAAGGAATAATGAAAGTGGGGAAATCACAGCGTTGCAGGTGGCATCATGAATGGAGGCTAAAACTAGTGAGTGAAAGTTTTAGGAGAGATAGCCTCAAAGTATATCCACATAAATTACCTTCTAAGGAGAAAAGAATGACTCATAACTTTGCAGCGGAGAAAACTAGTGGCTTCCGCATTAGCTAAGTTATCAAAGTTAACTTTCACCCAGAACTGGAACAAATAAACACAACGGGCCTTCTGACATGAGGCACTGAGGGGAATATCACCTTGTCGTATTCTTGGCCAGTAAGTGAGAAAAACAAAAACAGAACAACACAAAACAACAGACAAGCCCAAATTGAGGGACCTATAACAAAACAGTCAAATTTTGCAGAAACATTCACATCATGTAGCACAAGTACACTGAGGAATGTTTCAGATTAAAGAAATGAAAAAGGCAGGACAGCTCATTATAACAGATGCTCCTGGACTGAATCCTGGATGGAATTTTTTTTGTTTTTGTTTTTTTGCTATTAAGGACATTAAAGGACAACTGGTGAAATTTTAATAAACTCTGAGATTAGGTGACAGTATGCATCAATGCCTTTTCCCTAACTTATGATAATTGCACTCTGGTTATATAAGAGAATATCCCTGTTCTTAGGAAATATAAAATGAAGTATTTAGGGTTAAAGGGGCATGATGTATGCAACTTAGTTTCTAACAGTTCAGAGAAAAACATAAACAGTCTAGGAATGATAAAGCAAACAGTAATGTGGTCATATTTGTGGAATCGGGACAGATGGTTATGATTTATTAAATTTTTCTGTAAGTCTGAAATTATTTCAAGATAAAGAGTTAAAAATTAAAAATGGTTCAAATAAAGGCTTGTGATGAGGATTAAAGAACTTAGAACCCAGGTCTTAAAATATTAGTGATTAGATATAATTATTATCACTATACAATGAAGAAGGGCCACCTATCTGGCTGGGAAGCCCTTGTCCTCAATCCACTCATACCTTCACTTTATTATTCAGAGTTTGGAGAAATCCTATTGGATAATGAATAGAAAAGTCTTCACATAAACTGTGAAGTGCTGTGTCTTTGTGAATGTTTGTAAACTTGTGATGTGAGCTCAGATTCTTGTGGGCAGCTATTAGATGGCCTTTTAACAATGTTGCTCATGAGGCTGTTGAGGTCCAGGAAGCTTTTCAAATACCATCACTGAAGTGACAAGGTCAGAACTAAAACCCAGCTCTCCCAGCTTTCAGTCCCATCCTTTTAACACTAGATTGTGGGCTGCAAGAACAAGGTTAGGAAAGGAAAACTTTCACACCCCAGCATGTTTCCCTCCTGCTCTATCTGGTGGTGCTCTCTGCAGTCTGAGGTCAGGTCGTGACCCCAGGACCTATGCCTGGCCTCTGTTTTCTGGACTAGAGCCCAGGGACTAAGGTAGGTGGTGACAAGCCTAAGGGCAACCAATTGCATTTCAGTGTCATCTCTCCTACAGTTGATGCTGACTGAAAGGCATCTTTCTTATATCTGATGCTAAAAAAATATTTTTCCCTCCTTCTGAAAATATTGATAGAATCTCCTGTTGGCCTAGGATTTTGGCTCCTCCCCTACACACACACACACACACACATACCCAGATACCTGAGGCTGTTTCTTCTTAATGGTGGTCTGTTTATTGCCTTATTAACATTTCTAAAGACTCTAAGTGAATGGTTTTTTAAAAAAACCTTTGGATTGGCCAGGCATGGTGGCTCACACCTGTATTACTAGCCTTCTGGGAGGCTGAGGTGGGAGGATCCCTTGAGGTCAGGAATTCTAGACTAGCCAGAGCAACAGTGAGACCCCGCCTCTAGTAAAAATAGAAAAATTTAGCTGGGCGTGGTGGTGCCTGCCTGTAGTCCAAGCTACTTGGGAGGCTGAGGCAGGAGGATCACTTGAGCCCAGGAGTTTGAGGTTACTGTGAACTAGGCTGATGCCATGGCACTCTAGCCCAGCACTCTAGTGAGACTCAGTCTCAAAACAAACAAACAAACAAAAAAACCCTGCGGGTTGGCTAGGAAACAAATGTTTTTACTCAATCTTAGCAGTCTATAATGGGTTCCAAAAAGCAAGGATGTGAAATTCATTTTTTATGCTGACTTGCCACAGACGAATTTGTTTCACTGATTAAGTAGGAAGAACCCAGATATAGATGATTTTCCTCCCTGAGGTATTGACTTCATAGGCAAGAGAAGTCATTGTGTTTCTGCAATGCTACAGAATGAAAATCTCCAATATATCAGAACTGGAAGGGATTCTGTTTAGAGAAAATGGTCCTGAAAATATTTATCAGCTCACAGTTTCCTCATCTGTAAAATAATCTATAGGTTTATTGTGAAAGTTGAATAGCATAAGGAATGGGAAAGAAATGTGTTTCTACAAACAACAGTTAAGTGAATAATAATAATAATAAGCCCAGATTCAGCAATGGTGCAGTTAGAAAGTACTTACTTTTTATTCTGGCCCACCAGAAATGCTTCTCAGCTGGGAGACTTAGCTTCTGCCATGGGCTATTTTCTCAATGATGTGCTTGGAGTTCCTGAAACTGGAATGAATTTTCCCTGTGAAAACTTAGCTGGTCGACTAACAGTGGGTAAGAAAAAGGAGGCTGGCACGGTGACTCATGCCCATAATCCCAGCCAAGTTGGAGGATCACTTGAGGCCAGGAGTTGGAGACCAGCCTGGGTAACATATTGAGACTCTGTCTCTAAAACTGAGTCTTTATTTTTTTTCTCTAAAATAATAATTTTTTTTAAAAAAAAAAGGATAGTGGAGGAATCCTGGGTTTAAAAACAAAAAACAAAAAAGGAACAGGTTACTTACGAGCAAATGGATAATAGCAAGTGGATTTCTGCATGCTTCCTATTTATAGGAGTAAGTTTATTGTGTTTGTGTTTTAAGGAAAGCAATACTATAGTGGCAGAGGAGTTCCGGAATTCCTCATAAATCTATAGAACAATAAAATAATTAAATAATCTACCTCTATTTGGGATTCCTCTGAGCAATTAAACTAAAGGATGCCACAATATTTTATTTACCATTGCACTTTGATAGAAACAACATCAGTTTATATTACTTAATATAAACTGCCTTTATGATTTCTTTGGGAACCACAGATTAAGTCAGTTTAGCCTCGTTTATTTACTGCCTCGACCATCAGTAATAAACTTAATACACTTAAAATTTTACAACAGTGATTTGCATACTTGCCTTAAGATGATAATTTTTCTACATGCATAAAGTTAATTGTTATTTGGCCACTTTTACTTATTAAAATATCTTGAAGGCAGTCAAGACATCAACTTTGGCAAGCATTTATGCAAGAAGAACGGGAAATGTGTAAACTATATATACACTGTAAGAAGTGTATAAAATAAACTTTTCTAGTTATGGTAAAGTGGTCTAACAATGATTACTACCATTTATTAATTACTACAATTTATTAGGTATCACATTTCAGGCACTAGGGGAAGACACTTTTAACACATTATTTCTACTTATAACAAAACCGGAAGGTAGGTACTATCACATCCTTACACAGAACAGAAAAATAGGAGGCCCAGAGTTTGCAACCCACTCCCCTCCGCTTGCTAAGGGGGGCAAGTCTTTCTGCAATATTCCCTGCCCCCACCCCCACTAGCCACGAGTCTCTATCATGTCACTTTTATTTGGTCACTTTCAGCCACACATTTCACATTTATGGAACATAGTTTTTTTCTTTAAAAAAAAAATCTGCATGACACATTGTTCATTCAGGCAGTTCTGCAGAATTCCAAGTGTCAGAAACAGTTAATACAATTGGAGAAATACTGAGTAAGCGGTTTAGGCCCACACTTTTGTTTGAGTACAATGCATTTTACCCAATCGGTTTTAGTTTAATTCCTGTGTTGTTTTAAATTTCTGTAAGCTCTTTGAGGGAGTTTTGCACACGTACTGTCTGGCTCAGAGTCCTAGACACAAAGCGGGCACTCAATAAATGCTGAGTGAATTGGGTAACTATTACTGTTGTTGTTGTTTTTTTTTTTTTTCCTAAAAAGTCTCAACCAGTTAAACTAATGTACTTAAGGATTTTTAAATGGAACAGGCAGTGACTGATTTGTGTCTCCAAAACGTTCCCTCCTGCGGGCGTCGGAGGGGGCCGGGTGGGGTGGGGTGGCGAATGCCTTACCAGTCCCTGTAAGAAAGGGCACTACGTAGCAAGATCACGTATCCCAATCTTGCTCTACCTGGGGTCCCCTCACATCTGACCAGCTCTCTGGATCCCCAAGAGAACCAACGTAGAGAGGGCGGGGCGCACCCACTGCCACAGGCGCACGCTGGGAGCCACGTTGAAGTTCGGAGAACAGTGTTTACCAAACAAAGAACGGTGCAGTCTCGGTCCCGGGACCAGCTGCAGCCGCCAGAAGAAAACGTTAGGGCCGCAGTGACAAATGGACATTCCGCACGCGGGCAGACAGACATCCGATCTGCGCCTCCCCGTGGCCCCACCCGGGGGCTCCAGCTGCCGGGCCCACAGCCCAGCCGCCCTCCCGTTCCCGCGGCCAGTTCACCACGTGCCCCGGGTGCCTTGGTCACAAAAACTTTCTAGTCCCTCTCTGGGCTGGGGCTGGCAATGGGGAGGGGCGGGCAGGTGGCGGCCTCCAAAGACCTCAATCACCAGACCTTGGCAAGCCACCCTTCCCAAATGGAAGGTGGCCCTCTCCCAAGTCCATCCCAAATCCGCGGAGCTCCTCGGAGAAGCTCCGGGAGCGCGGGCCAGGTGGCAGCGTGGGGCCGGGCCGAGCGGGAGGAACAAAGGGAGCCGGCGGGCCGGGGAGGATGCTGCGCGGCCCTGCGCCCCACCCGGCGGGCAGGGGGACGCTGCCTGGCGCGCAGGTAGCCCAAGCCTTGGGCGCCGCAGGAGGGTGTGTGTTCCAGCGGAGTACACAAAAGACTCACTTCCGCGGGGCCAGGCGCTCGGACCCTCCTCCCCGCCAACCACAGCCTGTTAGCATTCCTGCATCCCTGCAGCCGGTGGGGACCGGGTGCCCCGGGGTGCCAGGCGCGGTGCCAGACGGCTACTGTGCAGGTAACCCTCGGAGGAACTAGGGCTGGATGGAGGCGGCGGCAGGGGAGAAACCTGCCTTTTTAGGCAGCCGCGCCGCCCCGCACCGCCCCACGCAGCCCAAGTCTGCAATCACTCTTTGCCAGAGGCAGGGCTCCGCGCGCAGCCAGGGAGCGCTCCGCCTGCGCTCGCCGGCGGGCTGAGCTGCCGGGCCGGGGGCGCGGGGAGGGGCAGCGCAACTTCCAGAGCCCGGCGCCGCCCGCTAGGTGAGCCGGGAGGGGGCAGGATGAGAGGGATGGCGGAGGGGGAGGGGGGCTTGGGCGGGAGGAGGGGGCGCCCGGCGCTCGGGGGCGGGGCGCGGCGCAGCCTCGGTGCCCCGGCCGGGAGCCTCCGCCTCACCCCGGGGTTCGGGGCCGCGGTCCCTCCAGCCGCCCGCGCCCCCGGCGCCGCCGCCGCGATGCCCAGAACAATGAGGCGCGCGGCGCGGGGCTAAGCGCAGCCCCGCGCCAGCTCCGAGGCCGAGCCGCCCGCCGCGCCCAGCCGCCCGCGCCTGCAGCTGCTGCGGGCGAAAAGCAGCGCCAGCCCCAGGGAGGTGATCCCGCAGGCCGCCCGGGACGCGAGCGTGGGGTAGCTCCGAGCCCCCGGGGTGGCACGAGGAGGACTCACACAGCGCGCTCGGCGGCCGCAGCCCCCAAGTTCTGCAGCGCGCTTCGGGCGTCCCCGGCCCGGGGTCCCAGCGCCGGCGGGCGTCCGTGTGAGTGTGGGAGCGCGTGGCGCGCGCGCCCGAGCGGCTGCCGGGGGATCAAATGTGACACGCACGTCCCGGAGTCCAGCGCCGCGCGGCCGGGAGCGCAGAGCACAGCGGTGTCGTGCGCTTCCAGGCGCAGCGCGGGGAGAAAGCTGGTAAGGGAGGGCACCGGCTAAGGTTCGGCGACGTCTTCCTCGGTGTCTTCGCAGCCTGTGCGCTGCTCAGCGCGGAGTTAGGCTCGGCGACGAGGGGCCAGACCCGTGTGCGGGGAATGCTGGAGGTGGTTTGGGGAGAAGCAGGCAATTGTGGAGAGGGCGAGCGAAGAGGAGGGCTTGCGCTTGAGGACGGACGGACACAGTTGTGCCCCTGTGGCTGAGTAACGGTGATCTTTTATTTTATTTTGGCTCTGGAAGGGAGTGAAGCTTTTTAATTGTTTTTCTCCAGCCCGCCCCCATGCAAAATCGCACTTCTTAAATCTGAAAAGTGTCTTCTGTTGATTTCTGGTTCTCTGTAGCTATATTGTTTAGGGGCAGGAGGGTCTTTACAATTCCGAATACCCGAGTGTTAATTCTTAGGCACTTGGCAAGCAGAAAACTCTTGTTTTGGGGTTGTTCTACTTTCCACCGTGTACAGAGTGGATATTTGATTCATTCTTTTGAGTCGGGAATGTGACGTCCATCTCGTTCAGGTTTGCCCGTGCTGGTGCTGCGGAAAAAGGGAAGTTAAACTCCTGGCTTGCATGGAGTGATGCCTTCCGAAGAGAGCTGAATAGCTGTGTTTGGAGAAGCTGTGCTTTCCAGGAATTTAAATGAGACTTTTGTGATTGCCTTCCAGGTCTCCCCTCCTAGTACCGTATTTGTTTTGTCAGGCTGAACTTTCAAAGCTGTTTTGTAATCTGAGAAGCACTTTTGGGGGAAAAGTAATGCTTGGCTGGGTTTTTGTGAACTTGTTTTTATTGATCATGCAGAAAATTTAACAAGAGGCAAACCATATATGGTCGAAATCTTTGTCTCTTGTACCACTGCTATTCTAACCATGAAGGGGCGTGCTGGTTCTCCACGCCACGGACCGTCGGGGCTTGGTTGAGGGAATCGTTGGCAGGCTTGCGACACAGTTTTTGGGTGTGTGTTTAAAGTACTTTCTGCACATTTGAGAAGCCCCGTGCGGGTTGCTTGATGCTTAATTTTTTGAAATTTGATCAACATTTTTACCAGTTCGAAATATAATTTATGCCTAAGGAAGAATCCCAATAAAGTGATGTGTTATATGTCGCCCTATTGTTGCAAATCTAGGGTTAACATGACTTTTGAAAGGAGAAGCAGTCTGTGGCCTTGAACCTAATTCTACCCACTCCCCTTCCTCACTTTATCTGGAACTGACAACCAGTATTTTTACAGCACATGAAAACTTGCATTTTGTACTAATACATTAGAAAAACTTGGCAAAGGTCAGTGAATATTGTGCTCAAAATTGAGAAAAACTTAAAATAATAGGTGAATTGCCTTGAATTTTACAGGGAGGTTAAAAAATGCACTCAGACTTATTGGGATTCTTGGTCTGATTATTATTGCAGTAGGATAAATGGTATCCTCTTACCTTGTTGCTCTGTGTAGCACGTCGTTGTAGATTCTGGAGTTGTGAACTGAATCTCTTGTCAAGATTGTGATACGAGCCATTCTAAGTGAAGTTCTGAGCTCCACAATTTAGAGAGGCTGTGGATACTCTTGTGGAGAGAGAGTTCAGAGCAAAGACTAGCATTTGGTGAGTTTCATATGTGGTGCACTCTATCTAGGAAGCAAAGATAAGGTGAGGAATTAAGGATATTTGGACTGAAGGATTCGAGAGTGAGATAAGTCAATATCTGAAAATACGTGAATGATTTGTCATGTGGAAAATGGAAATCATCTTGTGCTCAGTTTCTGATTGGAATAATTAAGAGGAAAAGGGGTTACTCTGTGGGGTTAAGACATGCATAAGTTGTATGTAGGGTGTTGTGGCCAATCCAGCCAGCAAGGTTGGTTAGATAGTGAATGGGCTGCTGAAAAGTCCCTGCACATGCTTGTTTCTGGAAGTTTTTTTCTTTTTCCTGGGATTCTCCTCTTTCTGAGATGATTTAAATGTGTGAGCCTCTGGTCTATTGCTTATACTGATAACTGACTGAAATTTTATCCTTTGGATCTAGAATTTATCCAAGCATTTCTCAAAGACTTAAATCTTCTCTGAAATGATAAACTCATTTCTAGGCTTCTGCAGCTCCTGCTTAGGTAAATAAATGAGGCTTCCTTTACAAAAACTTAGAGATATTTGTCCTTTGGGAAAAATCTTAATTAATTTGCAGATTTGCTGCCTCTTTCATGATACTTCGAATAAAAATATCTTATGCATGATAATAGGGACAGTCTTTTTGAAGGCATTTTCTTTCTAAGTATATTGTGTCATTCCCATCAGATCCCTGTGTTTTTCCCTCTACTGGATCTTCTGTAATATGATCTTAAAATTTAATTGCTTAAACTAAATTAAGTACTTTATTTGGCTTGCATAAATGTCTAAGAAAAAGAGATAGTGCCCTCATGGCAACTGTATGTTAAGTTTTGATTTTTGTAATTGTCGAAAGCCAAAAGCTCATCCTTTTAAGAAAACTGTGTGATGAAATTCAGAAATGACTATAAAAGAAATAACTGCACAGAATCACATACTAATTTTGGAAAGTGGAAGGGAAGCACATTTGCACATTTACACAAAAATTTTCAGTATTCTTAACACCAACTGTTGATGTCAATGCCAAGGTCTGAATGGTCTGTAAATGACTGGTCTGTAAATGTTGGCAGATTATCATATTTTCAATTTAATATAGCTGCCATCATTGTTTGTAAATGTTATTAAGTACACAGTGCAAAGACAGAAGTGTTAGAGAAACATGGATTTATTATGCCTCTTCCCAAATCTGAAATTTACCCCGATTTGAAATTCCCAGCCCCTTACCTAACCCCCATCAAACTGATGGGGAAGAGTTATAATTCAAAAGTCTTGGCACCTACCTAGTCCATGGGGGAAATATTCATAAAAGGGCATGAGGTAGGAACTGAGCAGTCTTAAGATTTTGTAGGAGTGGGTGATCAGGTCTAGCACCAGCCTCGGTCCTAGCCCTGCTACTCGGTAAAAGTAGGGTCTCAGCAGTTCTGGAGCTGCTGTCTTCATGTGGCCACCCGCAGGTTCCTGGCTGCCCCACAGTACCAAATGCCTCCTGGTGTGGAGGAGGAATGGCTCTGTGCATGGAAGTGACATCATAGGCATGCTCACTGTGTGGGAAT
Organism: Mirza zaza; assembly: GCA_008750895.1. NCBI lineage: Eukaryota > Metazoa > Chordata > Mammalia > Primates > Cheirogaleidae > Mirza > Mirza zaza. The sequence goes on along the minus strand of VSMD01060246.1, from coordinate 12,106 downwards.
GCTGTCTCCTCAAAACTGTTCTGTGCTGTCTTGGCTTCTGGCCGCCCCCTGTGGTCTTCTCTAGGGAAGAAATCCAAATTCAAGGCACCAAATAGCTCTAAAAGGTTAGAAGGGTATGAGGGCTGATTTTATACTTTTGCACTGGACTTTCTTAGAAAGAAGACTTTCAAGAAAAGCCATTGGTTGGTGTCCCTGCAGCAACCAGTGCTAGAAGAAGTTTTGGGCATTCAAAGCTCTGTTGCCAGGGCTGAAAAAGGAAAGCTTAGATTAAATCCTCTCCAAGGTGTCTTTTGGTGCTGGGATTCCACAAAATTGATAATCGTGTATTCTGGCATACTTAAAAGCTAATTCCCATGCAGCCCCAGGAGAGAGTGCTAATTCAAAGAATAATAATAGCAACTGATTTGCACTTATTAGGCACCATTTGCTTTGCATATATTATCAAAGTACACGTTAGCCACAACCCTGGGAGGTATCATTATCCTCATTCTACAGGTGAGAGGACTGAACCTCAGAAAGATGAGCTGCCTTGGCAGAGCTGGGATTTGAACCTGGGTTTGAGTGTACAAATCCCATGCCATTAGACTGAAATCCACTGAACTGAGAAATGACTCCTCCCATCATTGTGTGGGATCCGAGACCAGCTGTGACTTTCTCATCCTAAAACCAAACTGAGCCCCCTGGATAGAGAAGATTGTGTAAGATGGAAAGCAATGGCAGGGGAGCCGGTATGTACAGAAAGCCATTTGTTCATCAGAACCTGGAAGCAGAATAAGGCTTGAGCCGCACCTTAAAAATGGGCCATGCAATTTGGAATATCCAGGCAGTCAGTGTTAGAATGAAATTCAGGCTGAGATGAAGTGTGTCATACTCAAGTGAAATTTCCAAGAAAAAATTTAGGCTAAGATTCAAGAAAATTATCCATCTGCTTTGAGATGCTGGGTTGGTGAAGAGAGCAAGATCAGAAACTAGTCTCTTGGAACATTTAAAAATATATTGGGTAAAGCATTGGAGAAAACACTATAAAGAGAAATCCTGCAATAGCTTGATTATAAGCCTCTGTTTCTGGATGTTTATAATTCACACATTAAGTTCGAGTCTAGGCTGCTTCCACTATTTGAGCCTGAAAGGAAAAATCCTTTACTAAATTTAAAACAATTGTCTTTCCATGTTCAGATTATACAAATTTTTCAAGTACAGGTTCTTGCATGTTGGTAATTATTGTGGTTTCTAAAGTGACTTAGCTATAAATTTAATTTGGGAAAAGGTAAGTCTCTTAGATCTGTGGTCCCCAACCCCCAGCGCCAGGGCTGGGTCAGTGGCCTTTTAGGAACTGGGCTGCACAGCAGGAGGTGAACGGCCAGAGCAACTTAAGCTTCATCTGTATTTACAGCCATTCCCCATCAGTGCATAAGCTCCACCTCCTGTCAGATCAGCTGTCGCATTAGATTCTCATAGGAGCTCGGACCCTACTGTAAACTGCACATGCGAGGGATCTAGGTTGCACACTCCTTATGAGAATCTAATGCCTGATGATCTGAGGTGGAGCTGAGGCAGTGATGCTAGTGCTGGGGAGCAGCTGCAAATACAGATCATCATTAGCAGATATATTTGACTGCACAATAAATGTAATACACTTGGATCATCTCCAAACCAACCTCCCACTGCGCTCTGTGGAAAAATTGTCTTCCATGAAACCGGTCTCTGGTTACAAAAATGTCGGGGACCGCTGTCTTAGATAATCCAATAGCTTTCATTGGATTCAGAAATAAACTTGAAAAGTAGCTTTTTTGAAAGTGTAGTGATGACTTTTCTGAAATTTAAGTATATTATTATGTGCTAAAAACCTATATTGTACCATTGACCACAAATGGGTAGGAAAAAGTACAGTTAATGTAGGATTTGTTTTCTAAATGATAAGAGTTAACCCAATTACAAATGAAACTATAAGTGTATGATTAAATGAATAACTTTTTTTTACTATTAGAAGAAGGACCATGCAATGTAAATTATATTTTAAAACTGAGAAAAATGTATCCCTTTAGAAATCCCTATATAAAAGGGGGATTGTCTTCAGAAAGACCATATGTGCGTGCACACACACACATACACACACACACACACACACACACATACACACACACACATACTCGCAGTCTCTCAAGTACAGGAGGAGTAAGTTCCTGCATTAATGTGTTGTTACCTCTGTGATTAGAAGTGAGAACATGAATTAGGGACACTAGAGCATTAGGGATTAACAACTGTTGAGTAACAAAATCAGGATAAGAGCCCAGCCCTTCTGACTGAAAGAACATGCTTTCCCCTGTATAACTTACCTCTGAGAGAATTTCATGTTCCAAATTAGATGTGACTAGTGGGAAGTTAACAAAAATGTTTAAGGTTTACACTTTACTTTTAATTTATTATATATTAAAAAAGTATGGAAAAGCATACTTTTTAACTTTATATATGTGTGTGTGTGTATATATATATATATATATATATATATGTGAGTGCACATATTTGTAAATGTTCTTTATAACATAGTATCTTCAGCTGGTGGTTTGCAGAATGTGTTTGATTGTTGAGACTAAGTAACTCCTGAGGTCGCCCTTTCAGGCAGGGCACTGGGGAACCGGCTCAGGGCTGATGACAGGAATATTATGGATTAGTTAGCTCTGTGCTGCTACAAAAGAGGCTGAGCCACTTGCGATGTTTCAGGTCAACCTCAAGTTGACCAACTAGCATAGGTGACTCAGTCTCTCTCCTGGAGAGCAGGTTACTATTTGGAGTTGCCCTGAATTATAGGTCCTCTGATCACTATAGACATTAGGCAAAAGAATTAAGACAATAAACCGAAGTTTTATTTTTTTTAAATACTATACTTTCTAATTCCCAAGTTAATTTTAAAATAATTTATGAATAAATGGGAAGTAGGCAAGTGCAACATAGTTTCCTTTTAGAAATATGTTAACATATATATATATATATAAAATATGTATACAATGCATAAGTAGGTCTATAATTTCCATTTTTCAAAAGGCAGTTTTCCCTCTTTGAGTCAGAGTATAGTTAAAAAACATATTCTTCTGCCTGATGTTCAAAATTAGTAGCTGGAAGAGTTGAGCTAATTAAGTAATTTGCTTGACTCAATACTTGGTATGTTATAACAACATTCAGGGGTGCCATCAAGTAGGTTCTTTCGTTAACCATTTGATGTGGGAGAGTTTCAGAAATGGACTTGATAGTAAAAGGAAAATGTTTATAAGGTGTGGCTTGAAAATACTGTGATTACTTCCACAAATTAGATCGAAACATTTTTATACTTGCCTCACCTTCCACTTTGTACCACAGAATTATTAATATTAATAAAACACATCATGCTGTGTTATAACCATGCCTTGATAATACCCCATGTACCATTGCTGGATACATACACAGAAAAGCAGAATTTTTTTTTTTTTTGGTTGGAATTTTTCCAATGTTATCTCATGACTGTTAAGCACAGTATTATATATAAAACCAGAAGTAGGTAGAAGAAAAGCTTTAGACTTTTGTTCTAAAGAACAAAATGCCTCTTAAGAGGCACATAATGCGCCTCTTAAGGGGTGGTTAAAAGAATCCTAGACCAAAGGACCTTTGTTTTTTCTAGATGGTGTATGTAAAACTCAATTATAATATGGAACCCTGTGAGTATAATAATATGCATGTTTTACTGGCAAAACTAAACTAACTCACCTTATCCCAAATCTCCATGCACCCACACAAACTGGCTCACTCTTGTACTTACCACACTGTGTTGAAAATGATAAGTGGGTTTATAACGTAGAAATATAGTCGTCCCTTGGTATCCTGGGGAGATTGGTTCCAGGCTCCTCCATATACTCAAGTCCCTGACATAAAATGACAGAGTATTTGCATATACCCTCCACACATCCTCCTACAACCTTTTAAATCAGCTCCAGATTACTTATAATACTTAATACAGTGTAAAATGCTATGTAAATTGTTGTTGTACCTAATGGTTTTTTTAAATTTGCATTATTTTTTTTAAAATTTGAGATAGGATCTTGCTCTGTCACCCATGTTGGAGTACAGTGACACATCATAGCTCACTGCAACCTTAAATTCTTGGACTCAGGTGATCCTCCCACCTCTGCCTCCCAAAGTGCTAAGCTTACAGGTGTGAGCCACTGCACCTGGCCTAACTTGCATTATTTTTTGTTGTTGTATTGTTATTTTTCATTTATTTATTTTTCTCAAATATTTTCAATCCGTGGTTGGTGGAATCCAAGGATTTGCTAACCTGCATTTATGGAGGGCTGACTCTGAATGGCGTACACATTTGGTCTAGGAATTACTGTCCCTGTGTGGTGCTTCAGCAGCCCCTAAGTGTTCAGTGTGATGTGTACAACATGCAGCCAGGTAGCAGCAGTGCCATCCTCCAGATTGCTGCCCAACCCAGGCAGTAGGACCTTGGTCAGAAGGCCATTCCTTAGAATCATTCCATGCCAAACTGAAAGGCATACCTATGTTGATTGATTTGCTTCCCCAGGTATACATTTTCAATGAACCCATATATTCTTTTCTCTCAAGTCACAATTCAAGTTTATGTAGAGAGAGGGGGGTATAGAACAGATCTGCAGCAAGGTAGTTATGGGTTTTTTTGTTTGTTTGCTTTTTATTCTTTTATACATTGTGGGTAGAAAGGAAAGACTGATGATTGTAGCAGGTATTTATACACTCCTTTTGTTTGTCTAGTGTAGGTGCTAAGCAGATTTTTTTTTTTTTTTGCAGAGATGAGGTAAAGCCCCTTGGCATGTTCAACTGTGTACTTCAAAATAAAATTTTCTCCATTTGGTACTGACAGTCTTTAGGGTAGAGAAAAAACAGAGACTGAATCATGTACCCCAATGTGTAAGATGATAGAATGGGAGATAGATATTAATAGTAAAATTTGCCAAAAGACACTCACGTTTATAAGTAGTTGCTAAACGCCCATGTGCTTGGGTGAGTGACATCATTGAACACATCAACTGTGGAGCTCACAGGCCTTCATGTCTTTCACTTGTAACTTTGTTAGTCCCATGTATGCCCACATATCAGATTTCATCAACCTCAGGTTCAAAGATGGAAACGAGGCAATGCCCACAAACTACCTTCTGAGATCTTCAAAGGCATACAAAAGCAAACTTAACTGTATCTCCAGCTTGCAAATCAAATAGGCTAGAAGAGGATTTCCTAAAACATCCATACATGGTATTGTAGTCAGTAAACACTGACCTGTGGAATAAATTTCTCTCTTAGTCCTCAAACCAGAAATGGGTGATGTCAAATGGAATTTAGGGAGAGAAAAGGATACAGAGAAATATGTCATCCTCACCTTGCCCTCCATCTGACACTTGTTTTTTTTGTGTGTATTTGTTCATTTTTTGTTTATTTTCTTTTTATCTCCATAGAGACTCTTTGGAGTCTCTAACCCTAACCCTAACCCTTTTCTTACCCTTTGTCTTCCTCTCTAACCATGTTTTCTCAGTAATGTACTTCTTGTATCCCTATGTACAGGGAGGAAGCTATGGCATCTACTCTCTCCAAGGCTCAGGTTTACTCCAGCTTTTAAGCAGTTACTTTACCTGTCTTGTTTTCTTCACCTCTCCCCCTTAACCAAAGGATTGCCATGTGGAAAAGTTAATTATTAAATCCTTTGCCAGTGTCAACTGTGCACAAAGCATGTGTACAATCTGAAGAATTTTCACAAACCAGCTATACCTGCGTGACCTGCAGATCAAGAAACAGATATGACCAGCACCTTCCAGAAGCTTCCTGTGCCTGCTTCTTCTGGTCACTGTCCCACAAAGGGTAACAGCTGTCCTGTTTTATAACAGAATAGATTGCTTTTGTGTCACATGCTTATTAATACATTAAAGTTCAAACAAAATAACTTTTAAATAATTTACCATGTTTTTCTAGAATTAAGGCAAAATTAAAAAAATTAAAAAAATTTTTAAAATTAAATTTAACCAGGAACAAAGTATTGGTTGTGCTATTAAAGTAAAAAAGTTTAGTATTGTTCATCATTAAAACTTGCATGAAGTATGAAGTATATTTTGTTATTAACTACCCTAGAGTTGTTAATAACATAAGAGCTTAGTTTTGCCTCTCGTTCAATGTTTCAGTTAACTGTAACCAGAGAATCAAAAATAAATTGTAAAATATACTAAAAGCCAGTAAGCCATGCCCTAAATCTTAAAGGCATATTTTAATATATTCCAGTTTATTAAAAATAATGCTAACCATATAACATTTAAAAACACACTTTAAAAAACACACTTTAAAAATGAAATTTTCTCTCTTAACCAAATTTGGTTTTATTTGGCAGTTAACTTGTAGCCTCTGAATTGTGAATTTGGAATAATTTAATACCGCAAGTGGACACTGATAGATGGATAGTTCTAGAATCTATTTTACACAACATAGACTCTCTTAGGAGATTATTTTAAAGGAATTAGCTGATAAATAAATTAATCAGGACATGGAGGAGTAAAGTCACATAGATGTTTTGGAATTTTTGTCTTCATAGAGAAATTCTACATTGCAATTCGGAAATAATAAATAAAAATCTAAAAACCCAGACCAGCCCTGTTCCATACCCCATCAGGTGCTTGCCTGTACTTGGACTGTGCTGGCCAACTTTGAGAGATGTTTCCACCATACCAAAAACGAAAGTTCAAAGGGATATGAAGAAAAGGTAGAATGATACCTTAAGACGTAGTTGAAAGGAAGAGAATGAGAAATGGAAATGTGATTTAAAAAGTAAAAAGGATAATAGGCAGATTGCTTAATAAAGATCAGATGTACTCAGATTATATTGTGTAAATTCGGGATTTTCCTAAAGTCAAAGCAGTTGATTTAAATCCCAAGCCAGATGCAAATGGTACCACTTGGTGTGGAGCAGCATATTTGGCAGCCAAAGCTTATACAGCATTAAGGTTCTGACTATTCGGTTTCTGTTTCCTGCAGAGGAAGCTGTCTCTGCTACCTGCTGCTGCAAAGGCTGGCTTCTTTACAGCATGCCCTTGGGCGGGTACTATTTAAGTGGCTTGAAAATGCGTGATTATGCTTCCCGTGCTTGTCCAGAGTCTCTTCCCTTATGGAAACAGTGACATTTACAGTTTCTGGAGGGCAGAGTGTTTCTTGGGCTTCAGCCTCCAGTGTTTATCATATTCTTTAAGGAAAAAACTGAGCGCAAGCCCTGCGCTTTGGATAGCAAAAGGGGCATTTATATTGGGAGCTTATTTTGCAGATGTCCCCATCTCCTCTTGTCCTCTTTCTGCACACCCATCCATTCTCCCTCTGGCAAGGAGTCATCCTTCCAAACCCCCAGCCGGGTCCTGTGGCCTACGCTCCTCCTTAGATACCCCAGGCTTCCTCCGTTGCACACAGTACGCAGTCTGCCATTTTTAGCACATCGCGTGCTTCTGGATTGGGCCCATGGCCTCCGCTTTCTGACTCCCCTTTTGGGCACGTCCACTTGCAGGCTGTCTCCTCTGACCAGATTGGTAAGGACCTGGCACTTTCTCCCTCCCTCTGCCCACCTCCCAACCCCCAACCCCACCAACTCCTATTAATTTTTCCTGCAAGCCTTACCCCCTCTGCACCCCAACGCACAGTGAGTTACTGGTTCCCATCTGCACTACAGCATCGTCCCTCTGTTGCTGCATTTACTCTTCCATCATAATTGACTTTGCTCCTCTCTGGCCCCTCCTTAACACTAAGTTCCCCAAAGGCAGCCTCCAGAACTCTGTGTCCCAGCTACTTAGCACATGGCGAGGCACTGAATTCAGTAAACGCTTCCCTTCATAAATCTTCGTTGAGTGACTGGAGCTAAGAGTCCGGTTAGGTTGAAATGACAGACATCCACTCCCTAAATATGATGTCTAAAAATGAAGGGGAGTGGCCGGGCGTGGTGGCTCTCGCCTGTAATCCTAGCATTCTGGGAGACCAAGGCGGGCAGATCATTAGAGCTCAGGAGTTCTAGACCAGCCTAAGCAGGAGCGAGACCCCATCTCTACTAAAAATAGAAAAAAAATAATTGGCCAACTAAAAATATATAGAAAAAATTAGGCAGGCATGGCATCATGTGCCTGTAGTCCCAGCTACTTGGGAGGCTGAGGCAGAAGGATTGCTTGAACCCAGGAGTCTGAGGTTGCTGTGAGCTAGGCTGACACCGTGGCACTCTAGCCTGGGCAACAGAGTGAGACTCTCAAAAAAAAAAAAAAATGAAGGGAAGTGACCAGGATTTTTTTTCCTTTCTCTTCAAGTTGAATCCCCATCAATAGAGCTCCCCAAATTCTAGTGATCTACTTATAAACAGAACATTCCCTAAGGGAAGGGACCACGGGCTAGCAGCCCATTCTGTACACACTGTCTCATCCTTTACAGTCGCAGCTGATCACCTTGGAGAACACACATTTACCAGCAGCAGTGGGAAATCAAATTCAAACCATACAATCTTACCATTTTTGTGCCAGTTATGAATCTCACAGAGAAAACCTGAGATTCACATTTCTTTTCAAAATTATTACAAATATGGTTGAGTATCTTTGTTCCTTTCTTCAGCAAAACACTCAGAACTGAGGGACATGTGTAATTGGTAAATAATTAGTAAATAAATTGGGTAGGATCTGTCCGTGGAGAATGTATGAAAGCACTTTGTCTTGGATTCATAAATGTTGTATCAAACCTTAACAATTAGAAATACATACATTTTCAGCACCTGGTGTGATAATAAGACTACTCCGGAATGAATAGGCTCAGCAGTGCTTTGTTACTGCGCTGAATTTTTTTTTTTACTGTCTGCCCAAGAATGATCTACGAATAGATATTAAAATTTGGAAAAGGTACTCCTACACTGGAGGAGGGGGAGGAGTATGCAATGTCACCTATCCATGAGGAATTATGAATGCAGTGTCTTGACCCTGAGTTTAGTCCAGTCCTGCTGCAGATGGGGAAATGAACACACACCTTTAGCCTAAAGCCTGAGGAAGGTGCTGTGCTGTCCCCTACCTGTGTATATCAGAGACGTGGCTACAGCCCCATTCTGCCATTGCTCCTGCAGGACACGGCCATAGTGCCGTAGGATGCCTTCTGCGGACAGAGACAAGGGTCAGTGTGCATTTGTGGGTCATTAGAGCTTATTGTGGAATTGCTTGGATTTTCACAGTATCTTTCTAGCCTCACATCCTCCTGAGTACTAAGCCCTGTCCATTTGTCTCCCCAATATCTATTTAAGAGAGTTTTGTTTTGTTTTTTGAAGTTTTGCAGTTTCCCAAAAGGTTAAAACTGGAGACATGCCTGGCACAATGTCAGCTAATTAAAGAGACTCTTTTCTTTACTCTGAACCCATACTAGAATTGAAATAAAAATATTACCAGTGGGTGAAGTTGGGGACACGGAGCAATTTTTAATGGTAAAATGAACACTGCAGGAATTTAATGAAAACACATGGAATTTTAAATAATAACAAAAAAAAAGTAGGTGGAGCATTTGAGTAAACTATTTCACTGCTCCATGCACACATATACTAGATACAAGGGACTTTTGGGGAGCAAAGAGAGAAGAGCCTAAGTGTGGATTTCTTCACATCCGTGGAAATCATTTGAAATCACTTTGGTAAGCAAGTTAAGTGGATTTTAATGACTTTGTGGCTGTTGACTATTAGCAGTTGTCATGCTGACTGGCAGTCTGGCAGCTCTTCTGTCTGGTGACCCCACCATTGCCCCAGACTGTGTCTGATTTCCACAACACAAGCACAAACTCATGTCTGTCCTGGGATTCATGGATTCATGCGCCAGGCAAAGGATGCCCTTTTCAATAAGAAAACTTGTTCTTCTGTTAGGAACCCAGGTTGGGTCCCCGAGCACTGGGGTTTTGCTGTTATTTCAAGTAATATACAGTCATATGCCTCAAAACAACACTGGACCACATAGATGACAAAGGTCCCCTGGGATTACAATAGAACTGAAAAGTTCCTACCACCTAGTGACATCGTAGCTATAGTACATTACTCATGTACTGGTGATGACACTGGTGTGGAACCTATGGCACTGCCGTATGTATTATAATACTCGATAATAAATGATTGTCACTGGTTTGTGTATTTACTATACTATGCATTTTATCATTATTTTAGAGTGTACTCCTACTCATGAAAAAAAAAAACTGAACCATAAAACAGCTTCAAGTGAGTCCTTCAGGAGGTATTCCAGAAGAAGGCATTGTTATCACAGGAGATGACAGCTCCATGCGTGTGTTATTGCCCCGCTGGGACAAGATGTGGAGGGAAAGATAGTAGGGTTGATGATCAGGACCCTGTGTAGACCCACGCTAATATGTGTGTTTGTCTCAGTTTTTAACAAACAAACAAACAAAAAAATTAAAAATAAATAAAAAATTGCAAAAATAGAAAAAAGTTTATTGAATAAGGATATAAAAAAAGAAAGGATAGGATATAAAGAAAGAAAATGTTTGTACAGTTGTACGATGTGTTTGTGTTTTAAGCTAAGTGTTATTACAAAAGAGTCAAAAGGGTAAAAAATCAAAAAGTTTATCAAGCAAAAAAGTGACAGGAAACGAAGGTTAATTTATTATTGAAGAAAGAAACTGTGTTTTTAAAATTTTGTGTAGCCTAACTGTTCAGTGTTTTATAAAGTCTACAGTAGTGTACAGTAATGTCCTAGGCCTTCACATTCACTCACCACTCACTCACTGACTCACCTAGAACAACTTCTAGTCCAGTAAGTTCCATTCATGGTAAGTGCCCTTGATTGTGTACCATTTTTAATCTTTTATACTATATTTTTACTGTACCTTTTCTATGTTTAGATACATCGAGATGCACAGATACTTAGCAGTGTGTCCCAGTTGCCTACAGTATTCAGTCCAGTAACCTGCTGTATGGGTTTGTAGCCTGGGACCAATGGGCTGTAACGTTTATGGCTTAGGTGTATAGTGGGCTGTACCATATAGGTTAGTGCACCTACCCTCTATGATGTTCCCACAACAATGGAATAGCCTGACAACACATTTCTTAGAACATATCATAGTGACGTGTGACTGTATTAAAATTAGAAAATCTGTGAAAATTATTTTGCTTCTCTTAATGACCTCAGTTACTACCTGCACACCTCAAGCCCTTTTCATTTTCTTTATGAGTCGTGCTATGCCAGCTTAATAGGGTTCACATTGCCAGTTGGTTTCTCTGTACGTTTTAATTATGTTGTTTTCCTGGACAAGGTTTTTGATAACTGGATGTGGTTAGAAAAGTTTATGATTGTGTTCCGGAATATTGTGTTAGCTAGGAATTCCTCATCCTGTGCAAAAACCAACCTGTCAACCTGAAGAATAGGGTACTCTTCAGGAAACCCATTATTGTCGTGTGTTGGAACTGGATTCAAAAGGATCCTCAGCTTTTGAGAGTGGAGATGAACTTGGCCTGGGCACACCTTCTGTAATGGGTTCAGTGTTTTGCTTGTTTCTTTGTTGGATTTTTTTTCAACTACTTTATATTCTTTGAAAAGGTTTACTCTTAGGCAGTGAAAGTAAACACAATTTTATGGCATCCTAGAAAATTGGTAATAAATAAGATGTGTCTAACAAGAAGTGTCCTGGGTTTACTTGCTTACATTTCATAAACATATGCGGTAATTGGAGGTAATTTCATCGTTTGCACTCTCTTAGTGAATTACTACCGTGTTTCCCCAAAAATAAGACCTACCCATAAAATAAGCCCTGGCAGGATTTCTAAGCATTTGCACATTATACCCCGAAAATAAGACCTAGTTATGGGCATGGCTACGCAGCGCGTATCTGCACAACCCATGCGTTTCGCCACGGATTGGTAAAGAAGACCAGCAGCCCTTCTCATCTGCCTCATGTCTATAGCTCGACAAGAGAGATTGGGACCAATGGTTCTAAAGGAAATAGAGTCGCAAGAAATTCAGGATGGAATTTAGGGTTTGGAGAATTATGATGATGTTCCAGAAGAAGACGACTTAACTATATTGGAATAAATGTAGATTGTTGTACCATACTTAAAAAAAAATAA
>VSMD01060244.1:0-11359 GCA_008750895.1 Mirza zaza | reverse complement strand
ATTGAAAACAATTACTCGGCCGGGCGCGGTGGCTCACGCCTATAATCCTAGCACTCCGGGAGGCCGAGGCGGGCGGATTGCTCGAGGTCAGGAGTTCAAAACCAGCCTGAGCAAGAGCGAGACCCTGTCTCTACTATAAATAGAAAGAAATTAATTGGCCAACTAATATATATAGAAAAAATTAGCCGGGCATGGTGGCTCATGCCTGTAGTCCCAGCTACTCGGGAGGCTGAGGCAGGAAGATCACTTGAGCCCAGGAGTTTGAGGTTGCTGTGAGCTAGGCTGACGCCATGGCACTCACTCTAGCCTGGGCAACAAAGCGAGACTCTGTCTCAAAAAAAAAAAAAAAAAGAAAGAAAGAAAGAAAGAAAGAAAGAAAGAAAGAAAGAAAGAAAGAAAGAAAGAAAACAATTACTCCTGAATTTATCTACTCCCCACCATCTTGAAAACCTATTCCCACAAATTTAGTAAAAAAGAAAAAATATGAGTCCAAGGAGAAAAACTCACCTCGGCTATAGAGTGGGCTACTGCTCAGTGGAGGCGGGACAGCGGGGTTGGGTTTCTGTGCCTTGGGCTGCACAATGATTTGGTAGCCCTGCATGAGACGCTGGCAAATGAACTCTTCAAACACCTGCTGGGCGGTCATCTGTACACCTTCCTCATCCCTCCTGGAAAAACACGGTTGATCACATGGATGCTTGCCGTGGGGCAGTGAGGCAGAGTACACAGTCCCATCCTCTGCTTGGTTTTATCCCTGATAACCATTCCATGGCAGTTCATAAAACTAACCATTTGTAAACCAGTTTTAGGAGAATTGATCAGTTCAAAGAGGAGGAAAAAGAAGGCAGGTAATTCAATGCCCAACTGAGTAAAATGAGTAATCTCAGAAAAGGAGATCAGATTTAGTGTGCCAAAAACAACTGCATTAGAAAAATACGAGAACCATCCATGAGGAGAAATTGTTAATGCCAATAGAACTCTAGGAATTAACAGTTCTTACATCATACCATTTCCCAAATATAAAAGGAGGACACAGGTTTGAAAATTCAGTGTTCTGATGCATATGTTGGGATATATCTGGAAACTTCATAAATCAAGCAGAGTGTCTTTTTCTCTGACACTGACCTGTCGATATCTGCTTCTGGGAGGAGATCATAACAGCCCTCTGTGTAGTCGTTCTGCAGGCCCTGGCGGTCAGGGAAGTAGTCGGTGGTGAGGGGGAGGCACGCCGGAGTAGTGAGAGACTTCCAGTCCACTCCAACTGTGCAACAGAAGCCTGGCACTACAGGGGGAGCAGACAGTGTCAGAACTGCCTCGTGTAACAGTGGAAAAAGGTACGCGTGGTCACCATGGCAGGTTTGGGATGTGGGGCGGGGTAAGAAAGGAAAGGAAGGGTGGGGAAAATTCATGGCAAAAGGTGATCAAATTGTCAGGATAGGGAGGGAGAAGAGGAAAAGGGGGTAGGGGAGAAAGAGAAAGAGAGAAACAGAGTTTGTTAGACAACGCAGTGCACATGCTTATCCAATCCCATCATGCAAATGGGATTCACAGCTGATTCTTTTCATTTTCTGCTGATCATGAGCTATAGCCGCAATGCAGGTGAAGTTACTGCAGGGCAGGCAGAGTTACACATCGAAGCAAATCAACATTTCAAGAGCAGATGAAAGGCTCAAGTCCAAGCCTCTCCCAAGGACTGCAGAGTGGCTGGGTGGGGAAAGGAGGAGAGCTCAGCCTGATTTGGGAGCAAACAGCATACAGTAGCAGAAATAAGGAATACTTCCAGAATCACAAAAATAAGTAACAGATCCAAAAGGGCAGGAGAAAAAATCAAATGAGGATGTTTGGGAATGTTACGAGGCCAGGACTTTAAAAGACAGAGTTTAATAATCCAGAAATGAAAGCTGTAATCAGCAAGGTGGGCCTGACCACAAGGGTCTGTCTGGAATTGCCTGCTCCTCAGTTAAAACAAGGTTTCTCAACTTCAGTAACTATGGACATTTTGAATCAGGCAAATCTTTGTTGGGGCGTCGGGGGTGCTGTCCTGGGCATTGTAGGAGGTTGAGCAGCATCACTGGACTCTACTCAAATGCATGCCACTGGCATCCCTTGGTTGTGAAAACCAGAAATGTCTGCAGACATTGACACATGTCCCCTGGGGAATGAAATCCTCCCCAGTTGAGAATTACTAAGTTAAAGTATTGGGGCAGTTATCTCTTTAAGTGAAGATTATTTTTTTACATCTCTAACAGGGTGTAATATGAAGCAGAAACTCTATGCCTTTGAGCCCTGAGCAGGATACTCACACACCTTATATTTGTACAGTGCTAGACGGCTTACAATGTGGCGTAGCCCCTGTTGCCTCATCAGCCCTTACATTGGCCTCACGTCAGTGAAGAAGAAAGCTTAGGAGCTAAGTCACAGCAGGAAGATGCCCCACGTAGCACTACTGACTTGACAAAGATGATTTAACCAGCAATGGGCCTAACTCCATGGTCTACACAGGTCTTGTTAACTCATTAATACTTCAGGAATTCAAACACAGCCTAGAATAGCCTAATTAATCACCTCAATTTCCCTATATGGCAGACAAGGGGGTGAGATTATTCCTGTTTCCTGGTTAGAACTAGGAACAGAAAGTAGATACGTGATCGAAGCCCCACTGGGGAAGCCAGAAACAGAAGACAGCTTCTTCATGCCCTCTTAGATCACTCGGGCCCTCCCCACCTTACTGACCCTCAGGATTATAAAAACCATGTAGAAATGTTTTCTGCTGGGCACACACCAAGAAACAAAGGATTTAAATGATTAGTCCAAAATCCCATGATGAGAAAGATTCCTGATTCTAAGTTTAATGATGTTCTGTCCCTGGGAAAAGAATGCAGCCTCTTTTCTAACTCTGGTATCTTCTGGTCCTAAAAAGTAGGCCTTTCAGGAAGTTCCACCTCAGAAGCACTAAAATAACAATGATGAACACAGGTAACAAAATCCAGTGCTGGGGCTATAGAGAAATAGGATCATCTATTCATGGTTGGCAGCTTTCTGGAAAATAATCAATCTGCCAGTCATACCTTGGGGAATATAATCCAAAGACATGAACCTAAAGAAAAAAGAAAAAAAATACACCCACTGTGCCAAGTGTTACACCTGCATTATGTGTTATCACTAAAAAATAGGAACCCATCCATGGTCACCAGTAAGAAATGACTATTCAAACCAGGATACAGTAAGGTGCTTGGTATCACCATTACAAATGACTACTAGGAGAGACCTGAAGAAATAGTGAAAGGATTATTAAGTTAATCGTAAGAGGGGACAAAAAGATCCAGTGACATATATCCACTGATTACTGCTACGTAAAATAAAGTTTATCACATGGTAGGATTTTTTGTGCTATTTTGTTACTGTAGATATTTAGACATTGCATAGCTACTTAAATAGAGAAGGATGATCCAAATGAATGCAAACCAGACAAATATTTTCAACTATAGGTCTGTAAACGGTTCCAGTAATGGCCTATTACTTCTTTCCAACTTTTTCCCCAGAGACATCATAAGGCATTGAAAGACTAAGACCAGCTGGGTACTGGCACAAGAACATTGTGGGAAATTTGTGTGTCCCTGAATCACATTTCATTCAGCCTCACTCTTCTCACTTTCCAACAGAGAGTCCAAAGAGTCCTCTTTCACCACAACACCTTTCCGTACCCCACAGATATGTGGACTTCCAGACCACTCCCTTCCCACAGGGCTTCCTCTTGCTTCCTCATGCTATAATCACCCCACACTCCCTCCCCCTCACTCCCACTTCCCCCGTCAGCTGCCCCCTCTTACTTGGTTCTGGAGAGGTAGAAACATTGTCTTCTAGAGAATCCTTATTCTGGGTCCTAGGATTCATACCTATGGAAAGACAAAAATAGCTTTTCTTAATAAGGCTTATTCTGCAGAAGAGTCAACCTTTTATGGATGAAAAAGGCCAAAATTGTAGCTAAAAATAAAAATGTGAGCCAAGTGAAAATTCTGTGCTGAGTATTTCCAGCAGCACAGAAGAATCAATCAAAGAAAAATGATCAATCTAAAATTTGGAAGTGAGCACTTTGGGAGGCCAAGGCTGGAGGACTGCTTGAGGGCAGGAGTTGGAGACCAGCCTGGGCAACAGTGAGACCCTGTCTCTACAAAAAAAAATTTTTTTTTAATTAGCTGGACATGGTGGTGTGTGCCTGTAGTCCTAACTACTCACGAGGCTGAGGCTTGAGCCCAGGAGTTTGAGGCTACGGTGAGCTATGATGATGCCACTGTACTCTAGCCTAGGCAACAGAGTAAGACTTTGTCTCAAAAAATAAAAAATAGAATAAAATTTGGAAGTGAGCCAGAACTTAAACCTAAGATCAATACCATTCTTTGCCAAAAGAAATCCCCACCCCCCCACAAGTAACTCATCACTTATTTTAAGAAAATAGAGACATTGCAAAGTCATTTCAACTAATTAGAGCAATCTTGAGCAAATATAAAATAACCTACTTAAATTAAGTCCACTCATTAGCCATCCTTATCTTCTAGAATTTTCTTCCCCAAACCATGGCTTTCTGGACTCTGTCATAAAACATCAAAACTCACTACTTTACAAGAAAAATGATTTTACCTATAACTAGGCTGAAAGGAAAAACAGGAAGATTCTCTGAAATGCAACGTATTGACTGTAAAGTAACAGACCTATCAGTATGTAAGTGTCCCTTCAAAACGTATATTTACTAGAAAATTATGATATCATAAAAAGAATTGGAAAGATCCTCAACAAACTGTCAATAGTGGCTGTCTCCAAGAAGAAAGCTGGAGAAGCAGGTAGGAGGCAATAAAGAACTTATAATTTTTACTCTAAATACTTTTGCATCATTTGAATCTTTTATAACAAGAACATATATTTATAAATTACTCATGAAATCTTTGAATAAACAAGCTATGACCTGGGAGAAAGCACTTGCAAATCACACATCTGGCAAAAGACTTGTATCAGAATCCAGAAGACTCTCAAAACTCAAGCACAAAAGAACAAACAAGCCGATGAGAAAACAGACAAAGGATTCAAAGACACTTCATCAAACATCATACACAAAAGGCAGATAAGTACATAAAAAGATGCTCAGCATCATTAGTCATTAGGGAAATAGGAAATATAAAGCACAGTGAGATACCTCTACATGCCTATCTGAATGACTGATCATACCAAGTGTTGACAAGGCTGTGCAGCAAATGAAACCCTTATACATCGCTGCTAGGAATGCAAACTGATACACCGCTTTGGAAAACATGGTACATTTGACCCAGCCATCACACTCCTAGAAATGTACATAAGTGAAAATTTAAGTTCATAAAAAACTTTGTTCCTACAAAATTATGTAAATGTTGATAGAAACTTTATTCATAGTCACCAAAACCTGGAAATAGGTTTTGTTTTTCATCTGGTGAGAGGATAAACAAACTGTAGTATGTCCATACGATAGAATACTACTCAGTAATAGAAAGTAATGAACTACAGATACATGCAATAACTTGGATGAATCTCAAATGCAATATGCTGAGTGAAAGACTCAAAAGACCACACCCTGTATGGCACCATGTACATGACATGTTGGGAAAGGCAAAACTAAAGGGTCAGAGAATATAGATCAGTGGTTTCCAGGGGATAGGGGTGGGGTTGAGTACAAAAGGACAGCACAAGAGAATTATGGGGGGTAATGGGAATGTTCCCCATCTTGATGTGTTCTTTGGTAGGTATGTGGTTCTGTGCATTTGTCAAAACTCATAGAACTGTACACTAAAAAGAGTGAATTTTATTGGAAATAAATTTTAAAATAAGTAATTTTTTTTTAAGTTTAAAAAGATGATGTTTCTTGGCCAAAAGAATTTCAGAACTTTTTTGGAACTGCCTGGAGCATATTTTTTTAAATTATTAATCATCACAATAGAAGATACAATTTAAGTCAGACAAATAAAGTATTTCATTTCATTCAAATTCACACCAGGAGGTAGATGTGAAGTAGGAAGGATCCTTTCCCATAGATCAAGAAACTGAGGGTCAGAAAAGTTAAGTAACTTACTGAAGATCTCACAGTAAGTAGGTGGAAACTGCATTTAGATTCTTTCTGCTCAACTTTACAGATGCTCTATTTCTTGACTATCCATCTGGGATACCAGTTTTTAGCTGTTGAAATGTTATCTGTTTCTTGTCAATAGCCAAAAGCCATTTGGAGCTAAAGTTTCTCAAAAAACAATCTTGGCTGACAATATCCATTTTTATGCAAACATAAAGCCTGACTGATTATAAAGAAGCAATGAGATGAATTTTCTTATTTAGCATGAGAACTCGTATGAAGGCAATCGAAAAACTGGCATTTGCAAAACATTCTGAGCAATAAGAGAGATACAAATACATCACCTCCCATGTTAGGATGCTAAGTCTGATCATCTGATCACCTATTATTTTATTGCTGTTCTTAAGAAAATCCAACCCAGACTTGGTCTATGAGGCAATTGAAATTCTTATCCTAATGAAGAAACAATTTAACTTACAGAGCAGCATGGGGTCCTAAGCCAAAAGTAGGTCTGTGCCATCTCTAATGGAAACACATGCAAGTGTGCACAGAAATTTTGAGGAAAAAGCAATTTAAAGAAATAAATATTTTAAGGGCTTCTGGGAAGCTACTTACAGTTTCCTTGTAGTCCAAATCCAAGAACACACTGCCTTTCGCACTGGCTCTGCCTTTGAGGCCTTATTTTCAGTGGAGCAGACTTGCTATTGACATATGAAGAGCCTCGCCAACTTGCAACAATGGAGGTAAGACCACATGGTCGGTTAGCTCTGCTCCAACCCAACATTTGGGAATGCAGTCTCACTCTCAAAGTTCAAAGACAGACATACAACTCGGGAGCCAATGCTGACAAGAGTCATCTCAGTTCTGTCTCTTTTGACATCCGTTCAGAATTGAGAAGTGTGAACATGTTCTCTAATTGTAAACCTCAAGGCCATAAAGGGTACTTAGCATGGATCCTCTGGGGCTGGTCCCAGGCTGCCATCTAGAAGCCTGTGGCTGGGGCAAGTGGTTTCTCCTCTCTGGGCCACAGAGGTGGCACTTACCCATAAAAAACCTAACCTGGCCTTGGTCAATGACTCAGAGGTTCTTCCTTCCAGCCTTAGTTTGCTATGATGTATTTTTATTTTAGCTCTCAAGCCGAATCTGCCCCATGCACCTAATATTGAACACAAACACTGAGTTTGCAGATTTTGAGTCCCAACATTAAAGAGAAAGAAAATATGGCATCTACTTATTTTCTTTTTCAAAATGATCTACCTCCAATAAAGCAGAAGACACTTACTAACAAGTTCTTCTAAACTGGTCTCCAGCTAAAGAAACAGAGGGATAAAAACTATCTGCCCAATCCCACCAACTGCCTGGGCCCTGCTGGGCAGCACGGTGAGAAATAAGGGAAGAGTGCAGCTCTGAGGCCCCCAACAATGAATGCTCCAAATGAAACTCTACAGGGCCAGGAGGGAAACCCACAGAGACACTCCTGTGAATCATGACTCACATAAGAATCATGCTCAAACGCAGTGGAAAATCTGAGTCATGCTTGAGTGCCTACAGATGGTGCAAACCAACCAGCCCCAGGGAGGTAAAGGTGGGGTCACAGATAAGGTTTTCCTGTTTCTTTTATGGTTTTTTTTTTGGAGGGGAGGGTTATTACAGGATATTCTTTTATGATTTTTTAATGAATGAAATGTTAACTGTTTGTGTGTTTAGAACTGCCTTGACCCAAAACAAGGACTCAATGTGGTAACCTTGCCCTTAACAAACCAACCTACTTTTGACCCTGACAACAATTCTGTCAGGTAGGCAGGTAAGAAGGTGAGGATCTTTATGCCCAATACACAGATGAAGAACCTGAGGCTCAGCAAAGATTGAAGGCTCAATTCTAAAGACCAGTGAGGAGCAGGGCTGGGACTTTGATCCTGGTTGTTTTCATCACAGCACACTCCCTCATTGAGCATCTCCTAATTTAGCAGAGATCACATGTTCAAGCCACACTTTTATTACTGGAACCACTCACACAGTCCAACTCCCAGTGAGGGGGCTTTCCTTTCATTATTGTTACCCCACAGAGGAACTGCTTCAAATAAAATCCCGAGTGAATGAGGAGCCAGAGCTCCCTGAGGTCGGGAGAGTCAGTGCCTTAATAGTTTTTGTTTCTTCTCAGGCCTTAGCACAGTGCCTAGAGTTCACTAAACATTTCTGGAATGAGTAAGAGTTTCATGAGTTTCAAGAAAGCAAACCATATTTCATGAAGATTGAAGATGGCTTAAAAGGAAAGTCACTTCAAACCAAGCAAGGTTAAAGACTGGCCAAATCTTTGAAAAAAGGAATCCAGCAAGGATTCAACAAGGTTGTAAGAGAGAAAAGCATTAGAGGAAAAATTAAATCATTCTTCAGCAGAGAGAAAGCTAACCTCAGGAGGCTTTTAGCATTCATTCAACTACCTGGCATGTGGCAGGAACTGTTTTAAGCTCTGGAGATGCAACTCAGACATATGGATCTTAGCCATGAGGCTCTCTGGAGTAAGAGCACAGAAGAAGGGAGAACAAGAGAAAGGATTTGAATTTTGGGATGTGTCTGATCTATCCGGGCAACCACTACAATGAAGTGAGAGGGGGAAGCAGGAGACAAAGTCTGATAGTAAGAAGAGGCCATATGACATGAGGGGTCTGTCGGCTACCATAGTGCCTTGGCTTTGACTCCAAGTGAGTCAGAAAGCCCTTGGAAGAATGTGTGCAGAGATGTTTCATGATCTAACATCTATTTTATGTGGGTCACTCTGGATTGCTTTGTTGAAAATGAACAATATGGCAAGGAAGGAAGCCCATATCAGTTAGCAGGCTACTGTATACAGGTAAAAGCCTGGTACCTTGAACCAGGCTAACAATGGTGGAGTTAAGATTCTGGATATATCCTAAAGATAGATCTGACATGAATTGGTTATTGCATATGGCGATAAAAACTAAAATGATTTAATCTAATTTCTTTCTGTGGCTCATTAACATAATTAATCAGGTAGCAGAGGGTCAAAGATGAAAGTTCAATTCCCACGTGGCTATAGACCACTTACTCATGACCCCTGGCTCCTTTGAAAACACATGCTGCAGGTCATAAGGGCACTGGGCAAGGGAAAGAATGATCCCACTTAACTATACTGCCTTGACTAGAAAAACAACATAAGGAGCCCAAACTTTCCATAAGAAGATAAACATATGCATGTAATTGAACACTTGCACACCTATTAATAATTTGGGGGGTTGTTCAATGCTTCTCACATATGGCAGCTTGGTCTTGGAAGTATAAATTCATTTGTCAATAAATGTATTAATAAATAAACAATAAATGTGCACTATAGGGAGAAGAAAAATAAAAATAAGTTCTTTTAGTCTAGTGGGGAGACAGACATGGAAACAGTGGGATCAAGATGTGCCAAGGTGTACAATTGGGTTATGCAGATGGAGCTGTGTGGAAACACGCCTGACATCTCCTGGGAGGGCACGGGGAGGAGAGGGAACCACCAAGGCAGGCTTCAAGAGGAGGTGTTGTTGGAGCTGAATCCTAAGGACTGAGTTAATGCTCGCCAGGAAGAATCAGGGGTTGAAGAAAGGAAAAAAGCATATTCTATACAGAGGGGGTGATCTATGCAAAGGAGGATGAGCACATAATTCTTCTGAGGACCCAGAGTGTAAAATATGCTCATATAATACTAATAACAAAAATAACTCTTGTTTACTGAGCGCTCACCATGCATGCCTAGCACCGTCCTAAGCACTTACGCGGATTATCACTTTTGACATTCACAACAATCTTCCTCACAGCTGAAGAAACTGAGACAACAGAGGTTGGTTAGGTAACTGGTCTGAGAACCTCACTATTCATTAGAGTTGGAGTCAGGACTCATATCCTAAGAAGCCTGCGCTTCTCCCATACGCAGTACCATGTGGAAGTGCAGGCAGATGAAGACACAAACACAGGTAGGAGCCAGGTGACGACGAGGATTGCAAACCGGGAAGAAGCACTGAGGGTTTATATGTGGGAAGGAGACCTGCATCTGGAAATATCTCATCCCTGACAAGATGGAAGATGATTCAGAGGAGATAAAACAACAGAAAGAGCATTTAGAAAGCTACTGCAATAATAGTGGCCAGAAACAACAGGGATCTGAACAAAAGCAGTGAGAATGGATATGAGGAGCCAAAGTCAGAAGAAAGGAACAGAAGAGGAAGCATGGGTTGGGGAACAGCAAGACATGTGTTCAGCAGTCAACACATGAAGGGTGAGGCACTTGGCCATCCAAGTGGAGAAATCCATCAGGTAGACAGATCTATCACTACGGAGCCCAAGAAGAAGACTGAGCTGGCGATCCGGGTTGCAGCAAATGCTTTTCCAATGTATGTCCACCAGGGAACCCTTAGCCTCAAGGACTGCACGATGGGATCGTCTAAGGATCTTCCACGACCATCCCCAAATAAAGATTCTTTGAAATCTTACTCTTTTACCCAAAGTAGATTTTAAAATTCCAAAAGACTCATTTTCTGGGGTATCATCTGGTCTGCCTGAACTACCCCAGGTCTAGAACAACTCCAGGACTACCCTGGGCAGATCCTGGTGCTGCTCCCATCTGAACTTATAACTTCCCCTCCTTCAGGTCACCAATGAAACTAGTTCAAGGTCTAGTCAAATGAGCTCCAGAGCAGCCTTCCTTGGTACAACTCTACCCCAGACAGCCTGGAAAGCTCAAACTCTGGGTTCCTAAAAAGTGGCTCCTTGGTTTAAGAAAGCAATAGAAACACTGCCTCTATATCCTTCTGAAGGCACTTTCAAGTAGTCTAGCAACCAGGTAACATTTTCAGCACCATGAGTGTAGGTTCACAAAGTCTCTTCTCATCTCTCTCTCTACATACATATATAGTTTTGTGGGGTTTTTTTTTTTTTTTTTTTTTTTTGAGACAGAGTCTCACTTCATTGCCCAGGCTAGAGTGAGTGCCATGGCGTCAGCCTAGCTCACAGCAACCTCAAACTCCTGGGCTCAAGCAATCCTGCTGCCTCAGCCTCCCAAGTAGCTGGGACTACAGGCATGCGCCACCATGCCCGGCTAATTTTTTCTATATATATTTTAGTTGGCCAATTAATTTCTTTCTATTTATAGTAGAGATGGGGTCTCACTCTTGCTCAGGCTGGTCTCGAACTCCTGAGCTCAAATGATCCGCCCACCTCGGCCTCCCAGAGAGCTAGGATTACAGGCTTGAGCCACCGCGCCCGGCCGTTTTGTGG
>VSMD01060243.1:0-12542 GCA_008750895.1 Mirza zaza | reverse complement strand
GCGGTGGCTCACGCCTGTAATCCTAGCACTCTGGGAGGCCGAGGCGGGCGGATTGCTCAAGGTCAGGAGTTCAAAACCAGCCTGAGCGAGACCCCATCTCTACTATAAAAATAGAAAGAAATTAATTGGCCAACTAATATATATATATAAAAAAAAATTAGCCGGGCATGGTGGCGCATGCCTGTAGTCCCAGCTACTCGGGAGGCTGAGGCAGCAGGATTGCTCGAGCTCAGGAGTTTGAGGTTGCTGTGAGCTAGGCTGACGCCACGGCACTCACTCTAGCCTGGGCAACAAAGCGAGACTCTGTCTCAAAAAAAAAAAAAAAAAAAAAAGTACACTACAGACCCCCCAACAAGGGTGGATTTGTACCTATGTGCAACACGTTTGTCCATGAGGCTCCCTTTCTGACCTGCTTCAGCACCCTCTTATACCAGTGACCCACACATGTCATTTGCGTACGTGCTGGATGTTTCATACCTTCATTTGCCTTGCTGTTTTATCCATTCCCTCTTAGCAGTTGGAACCAGTAAAATGGAAACCGAAATAAGTCTTCCTTGAAGTCTTGAAAATCATTAATGAGTTAACATGTATAATTTGTACACATCATATACAAGAGAAACATAGTACATGATAATGGCCCCAAACAGATATTATTAGTATATTCTATTTTTAACTCTGATGTGCTTATTGCATTAATACCCTAAAAGCAACTCTCCCCAAGAGACCTCTTGCCACCATAGACTGGATGACAACGAGGAGATGAGGGAAACCACTCTGGTGGTAGACACACAACTTGAATTGCCATTTTTTATATTAAGTTAAAATCACAGAGAGTTATGACATTTCTGCAGCAACTCTATGAAAAAGTTACACCATGAGCTTTTACCTGCCTTGGCATGTGCTGTCCCATATGTGTAGTAAATCCCTGGTTCCAAAGCCATTGAAGAACATGTGTTTGGACACTACCCCTAAGATGGTAAGCAAAGGAATTAACCTCTAATCTGTAGATGGAAGACCTAACTGTACATACTTCACGGTTGTGCTATGAATAGTAAATAAGTACACATATCCAAATGATTTAGGACAGGTATTGGAGACATAGCAACCTCTGAACGGTTAGCTTGTATTAATGCATACTCTTTTGATAATCCCTCCTTTCTACTGCTCCTGGCAAGGCAGGCATGACTGTGCTCGGGTCTTCTGACCCGGGTGGCAGTGTCTTCATTGCCCCTTCTCCATTACAATCTGCCTAGGCACACATATTCCATCTGAGTTGTTGTGTTTGTCTACCATCACCAACCTATCAAGGTGAGTTAGAGATGAGCTTCCCTTGTCTCCTCTTCTGCCCATGTCCCTGTGCTTGAAACTTGCAGTATCCAATATTACAAACGGACATCCTGCACTTGGCTTAGTTAAGTAGTTGAGCCACAGGAGAACTAAGGGTTGGAACAAAGACGTTTATGTGCTCACAGGTGCAGATAGGGGATCACCAAAAGCCACTCAGGGCTATGGGGGAAGCTCCAGATTTTGGTCAGGCAGCAAAACTCAGGAGCAAGGGAACAGCCTGACCCCACTCCTGGGTCAGGCTGTTAGTGGGGTTTTGGAGGGACACACAAATGGCAGAAAAAAATAGCGGGGCATTGCCCAGTTATAATAATTCCAGTGGCCTTTGGGTTACAGCTGTGGTCTCCAATTGCTGGTATCTGGCAATGGCTGATCTAGTGAGCAATGTACTTAAAGTCTCATGGGTCAGATGCAAGTAACAATTGGACCTGCTTCACTGTCTTTTTTGTGAACAATAAATGAGTTAACATTTCCAAATCATTTAGGATAGGTATGGGGACACAGCAACCTCTCAATCCTTAGCTGGTATTAATGCCTACTCTTGATAATCCCTCCTTTCTGCTCCTACTTGGAAGGCAGGCCCGACCTCACTTGGGTCTTCTGACCTGGGTGGCAGTGTCTTCATTGTCCTTTCTCCATTAGAATCTGCCTATGCAGATTATTTCATCTGAGTTGTTGTGTTTGTCCACCGTCACCAACTCATCAAGGTGAGTTAGACATGAGCTTCCTTTGTCTTCTCCTCTGCCCTTACCCCTGTCCTTGAAACCTGCAGTGTTCTAGGAATGCACATGTTGCATTTGGCCTGCTTAAGTTGTTGCAGCCCAGGAGAGGAGGAGAATAAGGGTTGGAAGAAAGACATTTATGCAGTCACAGGTGCAGACACTGGGGTCACCAAATGCATGGAGGACAATACGGGAAGCTCCAGATATTGGTGAGGCAACGGAAGTAAGGAGCCAGGGGACACCATCAGACAAAGCCTTTGGTGGAGTTTCAGAGGGACAGGCAAGCAGGGCAGAAGAAAATCTGGGAATTGGCCAATTGGTATAATTCTGATGGCCTTTGTGTTATAGGGCTGGTCTCTAGTTGCTTGCTACCTGGCCATAGCTAATCTAGTGAGCAATGTACTTAAAGTCTCATCTGTAAGATACAAGTAACAATTATACCTGCTTCAGTCTCTTGTTGGAACAGTAAATGAATTAACATTTCCAAATCATTTAGGACAGGTATGGGGACATAGCAGTTAGCTGGTACTAATGCCTGCTCTTTTGACCATCTTTCCTCTTTTTTCCTCCTAGGAAGGCAGGCCCGACCTCACTCGGGTCTTCTGACCCGGGTGGCAGTGTCTTCATTGCTCCTTCTCCATTCTAATCTGCCTAGGCAGACATATTTCGCCTCAGTTGTGTTTGTCCACCACACCAACCTATCAAGGTGAGTTAGAGATGAGCTTCCCTTGTCTCCACTTCTGCCCTTGTCCTGTCCTTCAAAACTGCAGTGTTCTAGGAATGGACACATTGCCCTTGGCCTGGTTAAGTAGTTGCAGCCACAGGAGGGGAGAAGAACCAGGGGTAGAATAACGACATTTATGTGCTCACAGGCACAGACAGAGGGGGATTCAACATGCCATGCAGGTCCAGAGGGAAAGCTCCAGATTTTGGTCAGGCGACAGAAGTCATGAGCTAGGGGACAGCCTGAGTCTTTAGTGGGGTTTCTGAGGGACAGGAAAGCAGGGCAGAGGACATGGCTGGGGATTGGCCAATTGGAAAAATGCTGATGGCCTTTGGGTTGTAGGAGAGGTCTCCAGTTGCCTGGTACCTGGCCATGGCTGATTTAGTGAGCAATGTACTTAAAGTCTCATGGGGAAGAAGATGCAAGTGCTAATGGTACCTGCTTCACTATCTTGTGAATAGTAAAGAGTTAACATCCCCAAATCATTTAGGACAAGTATCGGGAAATAGAAACCTCAATGGTTAGCTGGTAGTAATGTCTGCTCTTTTGACCTTTCTTCCTCTTTGCTCCTCTTAGGAAGGCAGACCTCACCTCACTCGGGTCCTCTGACCCGGGTGGCAGTGTCTTCATTGCCCCTTCTTCATTAGAATCTGCCTCAGGAGATTATATCTTTTGAGTTGTGTCTTTCCACTATTACAAACTAATCGAGGTGAATTAAAGCTGAACTTCCATTGTCTCTACTTCTGCCTCTGCCCCTGTGCTTGAAACTTGCAGTGTTCTATAAGTTGACATGTTGCACTTGGCCTAGTTAAGTAGTTGCAGTCACAGCAGCAGAAGAGAACCAGGGTTGGAAGAAAGAAGTTTATGTGATTACAGGTGTGGACAGAGGGTGTCACAAAAGCCATGCAGGGCCATATGGGAAGCTCCAGATTTTGGTCAGGAACAAAAGTCAGGAGCCAGGGGACAGCCTGTGCCAGGGGTTTTCATGAGTTTCTGATGGATAGGAAAGCAAGGCAGATTAATGGCTGGAGATTGGCCAATTGCAATAATTCCAATAGCCTTCGGGTTGTAGGGGTGGTCTCCAGTTGCCTGGTACCTAGCCATGGCTGGTCTAGTGAGCAATGTACTTAAACTCTCATGGGAAGGAAGACGCAAGTACTAATGGTAACTACTTCACTGTCTTGTTGTGAATACTAAATGAGTTAACATCTGCAAATCATTTGGGACAAGTATGGGGACATAGAACCTCTCAATAGTTAGCTGGTGTAATGTCTGCTCTTTTGACCATTCTTCCTCTTTGCTCCTCCTAGGAAGGCAGGCCCGACCTCACTGGGGTCCTCTGACCTGGGTGGTAGTGTCTTCATTGCCTCTTCTCCATTAAAATCTGCCTAGGCAGACATATTTCATCTGAGTTGTTGTGTTTGTCCACCATCACCAACCTATCAAGGTGAGTTAGAGATGAGCTTCCATTGTCTCTACTTCTGCCCTTGTCCTTGTCCTTCAAAACTGCAGTGTCCTAGGTATGGACATGTTGCACTTGGCCTGCAAGTTGTTGCAGTCACAGGAGGGGAGGAGAACCAGGATTGCAACAAAGACAATTACCTGCACACAGGTCCAGATAGACATGGTCACCAAATGCCACGCAGCTCCATAGGGGAAGCTCCAGATTTTGGTCAGGTGGTAGAAGTCAGGAGCCAGGGGACAGCCTCAGCCACAGCCTCTGGTTAGGTCTGAGAGACAGACAAGCACAGGAGAGGAAATGGGAGCATAGTGGCCATTTAGTGTAATTTCTGTAGCCCTTGGGTTATAGGGGTGATCTTCTGTTGCCAGTACGTGGCCATGGCTAATCTCTTGAGAAATGCATTTAAAGTCTTAGCGGTAAGATGCAAGTACAACTGTACCTGCTTCACTGTCTTGTTGTGACAGTAAACGATTTGAAATGTCCAAATGAATTAGAACAGGTATGGGGACATAGGACCTCTCAATGGGTAGCTGGTGTTAATGTCTGCTCTTTTGATCATCTTTCCTCTTTTTTCCTCCTAGGAAGGCAGGCCCGACCTCACTTGGGTCCTCTGACCCAGGTGGCAGTGTCTTCATTGCCCCTTCTCCATTGGAATCTGCCACCAGGGATTATATTTCTTGAGTTGTTGTGTTTTCCACCATTACCAACTAATTCAGGTGAGTTAGAGCTGACCTTCCATTGTCTCCACTTCTGCCCTTGCCCTTGTGCTTGAAATCTGCAGTGTTCTATGAGTTGACATGTTGCACTTAGCCTTGTTAAATAGTTTTGCAGCCACAGGAGGGGAAGAGAAACAGGGTTGGAAGAAAGAGGTTTATGTGCTCACAGGTGTGGACAGAGGTTATCACAAAAGCCATGAAGGGCTATAGGGGAAGCTCCAGATTTTGGTCAGGGGCAAAATTAAGGAGCCAGGGGACAGCCTGTGCCAGGGGTTTTCATGGGTTTCTGACGGACATGCAAGCAGGGCAGAGGAAATGACTGCACAGTGGCCATTTAGTATAATTTCTGTAGCCGTTGGGTTATAGGGGTGGTCTTCAGTTGCCCGTACCTGGCCACGGATAGTCTCGTGAGCAATGTGACTTAAAGTCTCAGTGGTAAGATGCAAGTACAATCATACCTGCTTCACTGTCTTGTTGTGAACAGTAAACGATTGGAAATATCCAAATCAACTAGGACAGGTATGGGGCCATAGAACCTCTCAACGGTTAGCTGGTGTTAATGTCTGCTCTTTTGATCATCCTTCCTCTTTTCTCCTCCTAGGAAGGCAGGCCTGATCTCACTCGGGTCCTCTGACCCAGGTGGCAGTGTCTTCATTGCCCCTTCTCCATTAGAATCTGCCTCTGCAGATTATATATTCTGAGTTGTTGTGTTTGTCCACCATCACCAACCTATTGAAGTGAGTTAGAGCTGAGCTTCTGTTGTCTCCACTTCTGCCCTTGCCCCTGTGCTTCAAATCTGCAATGTTCTATGAGTTGCCATGTTGTACTTGGCCTGGTTAAGTAGTTGTGGCCACAGGAGGGGAGGAGAAGGAGGGTTGGAATAAAGACGTTTATGTGCTCGCAGGTGCACACAGAGGGGGACACAAAATGCCATGTAGGTCCAGAGGGAAAACTCCAGAATTTGGTCAGGTGACAGAAGTTCCGAGCTAGGGGACAGCCTGAGCCAGAGCGTTTAGTGAGGTTTCTGAGGAACAGGCTAGCAGGGCAGGAAAAATAGCTGGGGATTGGCCAATTGGAAATATTCTGGTGACTTTGGGTTTTAGGGGAGGTCTGGTGTTGCCTGGTACCTGGCCACGGCTGATCTAGTACACAATGTACTTAAAGTCTCATGAGGAAGAAGATGCAAGGACCATGTTTCCCTGAGAATAAGACCTACCCATAAAATAAGCCCTAGCAGGATTTCTAAGCATTTGTGCAATATAAGCCCTACCCCAAAAATAAGACCTAGTGAATGGCGTGGCTATGCAGCTTATCTGCAAAATCCATGCATTTGGTCCCCGAGCGGTAAAGAAGAGGAGCAGCCCTTCTCATCTGCCCCATGAGAGCTCTATTGCTCAACATGAGACGCTGGAGCCAATGGTTGTAAAGGAAATAGAGTCACAAGAAATTCAGGATGGAATTTGGGGTTTGGAGAGTTATGATGATGTTCCAGAAGAAGACAACTTAACTATATTTGAATAAATGTAGATTGTTGTACCATACTTAAAAAGAATCACACATCCCCTCAAAATAAGCCCTAGGGTGTCTTCTTGTGGAAAAATAAATATAAGAGCCTGTCTTATTTTTGGGGAAACATGGTACCAATGGTACCTGCTTCACTGACTTGTCAATACTAAATGAGTTAATGTCTCCAAATCATTTAGGACAGGCATGGGGACATAGAAACCTCTCAACAGTTAGCTGGTATTAATGTCTGCGCTTTGACTGTCCTTGCTCTTTGCTCCTCCTAGGAAGGCAGGCCCGACTTCACTCAGGTCCTCTGACCTGGGTGGCAGTGTCTTCATTGCCCCTTCTCCATTAGAATCTGCCTAGGCAGACATATTTCATCTCAGTTGTTGTGTCTGTCCACCGTCACCAACTCATTCAGGTGAGTTAGACATGAACTTCCCTTGCCTCCACTTCTGCCCTTGCCCCTGTGCTTCAAACCTGCAGTGTTCTAGGAATGGACATGTTGTACTCGGCCTGCTTAAGTTGTTGCAATCACAGGAAGGGAAGAGAACCAGGGCTGGAAGAAAGAGGTTTATGTGCTCACAGGTGCAGATACAGGGGGTCACCAAAAGCTATGCAGGTCCAGAGGGGAAGGTCCAGTTTTTGATCAGGTGACAGGAAGTCAGGAGCCAGGAGACAGACAGAGCCAGGGCCTTTGGGGGCGTTTCTGAGGGACAGGTAAGCAGGGCAGAGCAAATGGGTGGGCAATGGCCATTTTGTATAATTCTAGTGGCCTTGAGTCATAGGGATGGTTTCCAGTTGCCGATAACTGGCCATGGCTAATCTTGTGAGCAATGTACTGAAAGTCTCAGTAGTAACATGGGAGTAACGATTGCACCTGCTTCACTGTTTTGTTTTCAACAGTTTTACTAACGAGTTAGTGTTTACTAACGAATTAACATTTCATTTAAGACAGATATGGGAACACAGCAACCTCTCAATAGTTAAGTGGTAGTAGTGTTTGCTCTTACAACCATCCTTTCTCTTTGCTCCTCCTAGGAAGGCAGGCCTGACCTCACTTGGGTCCTCTGACCCGGGTGGCAGTGTCTTCATTGACCCTTCTCCATTAGAATCTGCCGCTGCAGATCTTGTCTTCTGAGTTGTTGTGTTTTTCCACCATCACCAACTAATTGAGGTGAGTTATAGCTGAGCTTCTGTTGTCTCCACTTGTATCCTTGCCCCTGTGCTTGAAACGTGCAGTGTTCTAGGAATGGACATGTTGCACTTCGCCTGGTTAAGTAGTTGCAGCCATGGGGGTGGGGGGGAAGAGAACCAGGGTTGGAATAAAGGGGTTTATGTGCTCACAGGTGCAGAAGAGACGGACACAAAAACCAATGCAGGTCCAGAGAGGAAGCTCCAGATTTTAGTCAGGAAGCAGAAGTCACGAGCTAGGTCACAGCCTGAGTGAGCCAGGGCCTTTAGTGGGGTTTCTGAGGGACAGGAAGCAGGGCAAAGGAAATGGCTTGTCATTGGCCACTGGAATGATTCCAGTGGTCTTTGTGTTGTAGGGAAGGTCTGGAGTTGCAGGTACCTGGCCATGGCTGATCTAGTGAGCAATGTACTTAAAGTCTTATGGGTAAGATGCAAGTAACAATTGTATCTGCTTCACCGTCTTCTTGTCTTGTTAAATGAGTTAACATATCAAAATCATTTAGAACAGGTATGGGGACTTAGGCACCTCTCAAGGCTTAGCTGATATTAATGTCTGCTATTTTGATCATTGTTCTGCTTTACTTCTCCTAGGAAGGCAGGCTCGACCTTGCTCGGGTCCTCTGACCCGGGTGGCAGTGTCTTCATTGCGCCTTTTCCATTAGAATCTGCCTAGGCAGACATATTTCACCTGAGTTGTTGTGTTTATCCACCATCACCAACCTATCGAGGTGAGTTAGACATGAGCTTCCCTTGTCTCTTCTTTTGACCTTGTCCCTGTCCTTGAAACAGGCCTGCAGTGTTCTAGGCACGCACATGTTGCACTTGGCCTGCTTAAGTTGTTTCAGCCACAGGAGGGGTCAAGAACCAGGTTTGGAAGAAAGATGTTTATGTGCACACAGGTGCAGATACAGTGGGTCACCAAATTCCACACAAGGAAATAGGGGAAGGTCCAGATTGTGGTGAGGCTGCAGAAGTCAGGAGCCAGGGGACATCCTGAGCCAGGGCCTTTGGTGGGATTTCTGAGGGACAGGCAAGCTGGGCAGAAGAAATACCTCAGAATTGGCCGATTGTAAATATTCTGGTGGCCTTTGGGTTATAGCAGTTGGTCTCCAGTTGCTGCTACCTGGCATGGCTAATCTAGTGAGCAATGTACTTAATGTCTCCAGGGTAAGATGCAAGTAACAATTGTACCTGCTTCACTGTCTTGTTGTGAATAGTAAACAAGTTCAGATATCAAAATGATTTGGAAAGGTATGGGGACATAGCAACCTCTCAATGCTTATTTGGTATTAATTTGTGCTCTTTTGACCATCTTTGCTCTTTGCTTCTCCTAGGAAGGCAGGCCCGACCTCACTCCGGTCCTCTGACCCGGGTGGCAGTGTCTTCATTGCCCCTTCTCCATTAGAATCTGCCTCTGTACATTATATCTTTTGAGTTTTTGTGTTTTTCCACCATCACCAACCTATCGAGGTGAGTTAGACATGAGCTTCTGCTGTCTCCACTTCTGTCCTTGCCCCTGTGCTTGAAACCTGCAGTGTTCTAGGAATGGACATGTTGCACTCGGCCTGCTTAAGTTGTTGCAGCCACAGGAGGGGAAGAGAACCAGGG
Source organism: Mirza zaza (assembly GCA_008750895.1). Taxonomy (NCBI): domain Eukaryota; kingdom Metazoa; phylum Chordata; class Mammalia; order Primates; family Cheirogaleidae; genus Mirza; species Mirza zaza. The sequence goes on along the minus strand of VSMD01060243.1, from coordinate 3,266 downwards.
ATGGAAGAAAGAGGTTTATGTGCTCACAGGGCAGACACAGAGGGTCACCAAAAGCTATGCAGGTCCAGAAGAGAAGGTCCAGTTTTTGGTCAGGTCGTAGAGGTCAGAAGCCAGGGGACAGCCAGAGCCAGGGCCTTTGGGGGCGTTTCTGAGGGACAGGTAAGCAGGGCAGAGCAAATGGGTGGGCAATGGCCATTTAATATAATTCCAGTGGCCTTGGGTTATAGGGATGGTGTCCAGTTGCCAATAGCTGGCCATGGCTAATCTCGTGAGCAATGTACTTAAAGTCTTAGTGGTAAGATGCAAGTAATGATTGGACCTGTTTCACTGTCTTGTTGTGAACAGTAAACGAGTTAACATGTCCAAATCATTTAGGACATATATGGGTACATGGAAACCTTTCAACGGTTAGCTGGTATTAATGTCTGCTTTTTTGACCATCCTTCCTCTTTTCTCCTCCTAGGAAGGCAGGCCTGACCTCACTCGGGTCCTCTGACCCAGGTGGCAGTGTCTTCATTGCCCCTTCTCCATTAGAATCTGCCTCTGCAGATTATTTCATCTGAATTGTTCTGTTTGTCCACCATTACTAACTAATCGAGGTGAGTTAGACATGAGCTTCCCTTTTCTCTTCTTATGTCCTTGCCCCTGTGCTAGAAAACTGCAGTGTTCTAGGAATGCACATGTTGCACTCGGCCTGGGCAAGTACTTGCAGCCTCAGGAGGGGAGGAGAACCAAGGTTAGAAGAAAGACTTTCATGCCTTCACAGGAGTAGACAGAGGGGTCACCAAATGCCCCACAGAGCCACAGGGAAGCCCTAGATTTTGGTCAGGTGGTAGAAGTCAGGAGTCAGGGGACAGCCTCAGCCAGGGCCTCTGGTGGGGTTTCTGAAGGACAGCCAAGCAGGTTAAAGGAAATGGGGGAGAATTGACCAATTTTTATAATTCTGTTGGCCACTGGCTTTTCGGCTTAGTCTGTAGTTGCATGTACATGGCCATGGCTTATCTAGGGCTGGTTAAATTGTTGCTTGTATAAGAGTCCAAGAAGGAAGTATTTGTGGGTTTACACTCTCTATTCATTGGTTTGTATATGAAAGACATGCTCCTGGTTGAGCCCTGTGGTAACATGAAGCATTGGACTATCCCCGGGAAAGGGAGTGTCTCCCTGGCCAGGAAGCTTAGTAACATGTCAGTACATCATATGATACAAAGCAATTAAAAAAAAAGTGATCAATACATGCAGATTCTGTTCCTTCTGCCCAAAACGTTCCCCTGCCCCAGGCCCTCCTTCCCCTGAGTTTTGGCGTCTTATCCCTCAAGTCTGTATTAAAATGTGGCTCGTTGGAAGGACACCCAACTACCTCTCAGTATTAGTGTCCCTGGGGTGCCATAGCAAAGGATCATGCACTGCATGGCTGATACAGTAGAAATGAATTGTCTCACAGCTCTGAAGGCCAGAATACCAAGATGAGGGGGTTGGGTTCCTTCTTAGGGTCATTAAGGGAGTCTGCTCCAGGCCTGTCCCCTAGCTTCTCGTCACTGCTGACGATCTATGGTGTCCCATGGCTTGAGGATGTATCACCCTGACCTCTGCCTTCATCTTCGCATGGTGTTTTCCCGTGTGTGTGTTTGTGTATATGTCCAAATTTCTCTTTTTTGATAGGGACACCAGTCTTTGGATTAGGATCCTTTAACCTGATCAGCTTATATGAACCCTGTCTCCACCTAAGGTTCTATTCTGAGGTCCTGAAGGTTAGCACACCATCATACCTCTCTCTGCAGACAAAATTCAACCCACAATACTCCCCTTACCACTTCCCCACTTCCTCACCTTACTGTGTCAGTGCTTCCCTATCAAAATCCTGAGCTGTGTGTAATGGCACATGCCAGTAGTCCCAGCTACTCGGGAGGCTGAGGTAGGAGGATCGCTTGAGCTCAGGAGTTAAAGGCTGCAGTGAGCCCTGATCTCACCACTGTACTCCAGCCTGGTTGACAAGTGAGACCCCATATCTACAAAAAAAGAAAAGGAAAAAAAAGAAAAAAGAAAAAGAAAAGATGTATATTAATATATATAAAAATAATGATAATCTTTAGTGGAAGGATCTCTAAAGAATTTCTCTAATGTAAGTTATTAAATATAATAGATACTCAAGATATCACTCTAAAAGAGTTTTGGGGTTTCTCATGATATATGTATAGTTGTCTAGCTTGCTTTTTATCACTTGATAATATGCCTTACAAAACTTTCACCTTTAGTAGATATAGAATTTTTTTCTCTTTAATTGATGTTTAGCATTCTTTAGACCTTCACTATCCCAAATGGTAGCCACCCGCCAATTGTGGCTATTGGGCATCTGAGATGTAGTTGGTGCCATGTGTTTAAATGATTATATTTTTGGTGTTTTGGATTACATGAAACATATTATTAAGATTAATCTCACTGTCAATTTTTTAAATCACATAAGTAGCTCACATTGTATTTCTATTGGATGTCAAAGTTATAGAATGCTTATTCAGGGCCATGAGAATCAGCTGGGGACCGGAAAAAATCAGAGATCCTAGAAAGAATGGATTTGAATTGTTTACAATGTTATTTGCCCTAGCTCCCCTTTCCTGATGTCCAGAATTTTGTAATTCTTAACAGCTTTCTCCATTCACCTCATTGGACCTGTATATATTTCATAGTTTATTTAGCCATTCCTCCCTTTAAGGTATTTCTAAATTTTCAATATTATTAAACAATGCTACAGTGAACATACTCTAATCAGAATAACTTAAAGATCCACTAATACAGTAACCACAACTGGACATTTAAAGTATTATTATTATTTTCTTTTAGAGATGGGGGTCTCGCTATGTTGCCCAGGCTGGCCTTGAGTTCCCGGCCTTAAGTTATCCTCCCTCCTTCTCCTCCTAAAGTGCTGGGATTACAGGAGTGAGCCACTGAGCTTGGCCTAAATTCGTTTTTTTTTTTGTTTGTTTTTTTTTTTTTGAGACAGAGTCTTGCTTTGTTGCCCAGGCTAGAGTGAGTGCCGTGGCGTCAGCCTAGCTCACAGCAACCTCAAACTCCTGGGCTCAAGCGATCCTCCTGCCTCAGCCTCCCAAGTAGCTGGGACTACAGGCATGCGCCACTATGCCCGGCTAATTTTTTTTATATATATATATTAGTTGGCCAATTAATTTCTTTCTATTTTTATAGTAGAGACGGGGTCTCGCTCAGGCTGGTTTTGAACTCCTGACCTTGAGCAATCCGCCTGCCTCGGCCTCCCA
>VSMD01060240.1:497-97545 GCA_008750895.1 Mirza zaza | reverse complement strand
GCTGAAAGTATGACAGTGAATATTTTAAGGAATAGAATTCGGTTTTCACGTGGGAAGATGGAAAATGGGTGCCATTGTGTGAAAACGATGTGCCAAACCAAAGAGCTCTGCTGCTCCACTCCCCAGGTCCAGAGGTGTAACTTTAGAAGCAAGAAGACTTACCCTGGTGAGTATGGGGAGAGTCTCTCCTGGGGTGTAAGGGTTGCAGCATATTCCAGAGTGAAAATAGAATAATAAAATAATGAACACACCTATCAGTATTACTTTATGCAGACCTGGTCTAAGTGCTTCCCATAGATTAATTTTTTTTTCCCCAGGGAAAGATGTCCTTAAGATTGTGAAGAGAGAAGAAAAGCAAGAAGCAGAATTAAGGGATGAAAGGGACATAGTCCAGGGCGTGGCATGCAGTAGGCACTCATTACTGTCCCTGCTGGACAAAAGTTTCTCAAGGAGATGGTCAGTCCCTTTTCTGCACCTTGATAAAGACCCTCTACCGAATCTCACTCCACTATTGTGCAGCCACATTCCCACTCCACTATTGTGCAGCCACATTCCCACTCCACTATTGTGCAGCCACATTCCCACGGTTGAGCAAATCCCTCAGAAGATATCAATAGAAACCACAGCTCTTCCCAGGTATGTGACACCAACCCTGCCCCCCTTAAGGATATGCCAGAGATAAGCGGGCAGTTCCCTCCTTCTCACTTTCCATCAGCAGGACTCTCTTCTCAGTGCAGATTGGTTTTGTTTTGCTTTACTGTTGGAGGAAAGGAGGAGAAGTGGAGGGCAGAAAAGGAAAAGGAAACAAAGAAGATAAGAGGCAGGAGTCATTTCAGGTCTGGGTTTTGGCTGGGGCTGATGTTTCGAGCTATTATTTTCAAGAACTATGAAAGACTAACGCTTTTCCTAAAGATTCAAACAGAGACGATCGTGATTGGGGCTGGGAATTATACATCACTTTGATTAGCTCCCAGTGAACCTGAGTTGATAGCTGGGGAAATGAACAAACGGTGAACAGTTTGCTGACGGCCAGAAACGCTTAAGGGGCAGATCACAGCCATCCCGGCCAACTCTAGGTCGTTGTGCCAGTTTAGCCAGCAGAGGTCTCTCTTTTACTAATCTTCCATTTTTAAAACAACAAAACAACAACAAAAAAAACCCCTCTGGGTTATTCAGTTTTATTGTCCCCCTTTTGAAGTCGCTTTCTAAAGCCAAATAAATGATGAATCATTTAGCTAAAGTATCTGTGAACATTGAATCCAGTCACTCAGTAACAAATGAAAGACAAAAATGTTGAGCCATTTGAAGAAAAAGATTCAGTATTCACCCCTAAGCTGTTTACTTGCTTAGAAAAGATTCACACCAGTCGTGCAGGCAAAGAACAAAACAGGGGCCCAACTCTAAAACAACAGGAGCAACTGGCTCATCATGACAATGGAAAGGGAATGCCAGCTAAAACCAGTAGCCAGGCGGAGCAGGAGACTGGGGAGGTGCCTTCTTCAGACCTGATGCAGCAGACTGGCACCAGGCATGCGGGGGTGGCTCTTGCTTAGGTGTGCTTCTTCCAAAACCTGCAATATACCCGTTATGACCAGTATTTCCTTGGATGGTTGAAGCACTTCATGTTACATCCTCACTTAATGAAACCAGAGGTTTTTTTTAAAAAAATTATATTGTGTATGTTAAGTGGCATCGAGAGGAATATAAAGTTGCAGGCCTGAACTTTCCTTCCCACATCCCCTCTGAATGATCCCAATACAAGACTAAGGGTTTCAACTGAAATGAGGAAATAATTGAATTTAATTGAAGCTGCTCAAGTCACTCTCAAATTATCCAATGACTTCTCATTGCTCTTTGAATAAAGACCAAAATTCCTAAGGCGGCTTAAAAAAGCCTATCACTCTTCATTCCTTCTGCCCCTGGCTCACTGTGTCCCAGCCACAGCACCTTCTTTCAAAGTCCTTCCCTGACTGTGCTCTGCCTAGATCACTGTTCTTCCCCTCCTCCTTTCAATGGGCTAACTTCTGCTTGGCCTCCAGGTCTCAACTTGAAGGTCATTTCCTTAGAAGGGATTTCTTAGCCCCCAGTCTAGATCAGGCACCCGGTTTCAAATTCTTACAGCAATCCTACAGGGCAGCCATTGGAACACAGGGGAACACTCCGCCCATGCAAGGGATGGATTTTTTTTTCTTTAGAGAGAAAGGATGGAATGAGTCCCTTTATGTTGCCCAGGCTGGACTTGAACTCCTGGCCTCAAGCAATCCTCCCGCTTCAGCCTGCGGAGTAGCTGGAACTACAGGCGTGTGGGGGATTGATTTAAAGGCCTTTTTCTTTTTAGTGAACACAGGCTGGCCTGGGGAAAGAGTTTGGATTTGGCCTCTGAATGCATCCTCAGCTTTGTATGGAGTCCAAATTGTTGGAGCATGAAGCAGAAGCTCTGCAATCCCTTCATAGCACTTTCAGAGCACTCACCTGGATTCCACTTAATAATTACAGCTGTGATTCCTCCTTGTGACCTCTAAAAGACTGGAGCTCCAGGAGGCCAGCACTCATGTTTGTCATGAAGACTGCCTAGCCTGGCTCTTAGTAGGGGCTCTCTGAGGATGCATGCAACAGTGAAGCAATGTTTGGCACCAGTAAACCACTAAGTTACACATTCACATGCTTTTTCCTAGTGACATTATAAACGTTCACTGTTCAGCCCGTACTGTTGTACTATCGTCTTCCTTTGACTCCTGTGAATATGTGGTTTGTGGCCAAAAATCAGGAATCTAGCTTCCCTGGAAAATAACCTGATCCACACAAATGGAAAGCATGATTTGACTAGGAAACAGGAATCAGAGTTGTAAGCCAGAAGGAACCTATAAATCATCTTGTCTAACCTCCCTACTTTGCAGGAAATCAAGAATGAGAATTTTCTCATCTGTAAAATGGAAAGACTGAATGAAGTAATCTTCCACACCCAGTACTCTGAGAGAGTGACAGACAAAGATTGGTCTGCTAACTTGAAATTTAAAACGATTTTCCCAGCACTGTTGTCCTAAGTAACTAATCTAAGGCAGGGAGTTGATCTGTTGAATTCCCAGGCGGATTCCCTGAGTGTGCCAAGTGCCAAAGATCAAGGAATGTGAGTTTTGGGATAACATTACCAGTGAGATCCCATGTGGCAAAAAGATGGAATAAGCTCAATTTTCCATGGTTTGTTAAGATATCCGTGAGTTAATGAGGATGATATTTATACCTCACTTATGTGCTGTGGAAGCCAAATAACATACACAAACACACATCACACACTCCTCATAATTCATACATGGATTTAACAATATCTGAAGTTAGATAGAAAAATGGAGGAAAAATGCATTATTGAAATACCTTGTACTCTGCAAATGTCTGAGAAGAGACACCATATGTGAGACACAAAGAGAAACTCTGATTCCACAGCAAGAAATTATAATGATGATTATTTTTCAAATTTGAACTATCTTTATGGGTTTTTTCCTTGTTAAAAATCTACTGTAAAAAATGCAACCAATACATAAATGTTTAGGGAAAAGTCTCTTCATAATGCTGCTCTTAGAAACAGGAACTACAAATATTAATCTGAGGGGAAACTTCCAGGCCAATTGTATGCATATATATATGAATTTTTTCACACAAAAATATTTTTATAAAATCATAAATATTGCTCTGTGCCTGCTTTTTGCCTTAATTTATTATAAACAACTTTTCCTATTAGTACATATAAAGCTACTTGGGGTGTTTTAATGGCTACAAATTGTGTCATTCTCAGATAGACTATAATTGGTTCAATCATATAAACAAATCCTGTAATCCTATATCTAAGAGAGTTTTGTTTGATTGCTTACTTTTTTGTTTCTTTTTAAAATAAAATATATAGGCTGGGTGCAGTGGCTGTAATCCTAGCACTCTGGGAGGTTGAGGCCGGAAGATCTCTTGAGCTCAGGAGTTCAAGATCAGCATGAGCAAGAGCGGGACCCCATCTGTACCAAAAATAGAAAAATTAGCCTGTGCAGGATCTCTTGAGTTCAAGAGTTTGAAGTTGCAGTGAGCTACGATGATGCCACTGCACTCTACCCAGGGTGACAGAGTGAGACTTTGTCTCAAAAAAATATAATGTAACATAATATAATAATTATGTTACAATAATTATTCTGGTAAATATATCTTTAGTCACATGTCTGATTATTTCCCAAAATTAAATCTGTAGAAAAGAAATTGTGAAATCAAAGGGTATACATATTTTAAACACACAGTATATAAAATACAAAATGTATGTGTGTTTAAGAGGCATTTACATTTTTCTTCAGATGGTTAGCTACAACCTAACACCATTTATTGCATAATATAGTTTCTCCCTACTGATTAAACATTCCACGTTTATCATGCAATAAATTCTGCTTGAAGCTTTTAAAGGAGAATAGAGAGCTTGAAGGAAAAGCCAGAAAAAGGTGATGATTTTGGAGAGACTGGTATTATCAGCAATGTACAGGCTTTAAATACAGGAATGGATGAGGATGTGTTGAGAGAAGCAATTGTACTGGTTGCAGGAGGTCGATTCAGGGGATTTCTATGGGCAAAGTGAGGGGATGCCATTAAGTTAAAGACTAGATGGTTTGAATGGGAGGGATTGTACACTGAGCCTGAAAGGTGCTCATGGCTTTCACACATGACTCCTTGCTTCTTTAGTCACCAGTGAAACTGGAAAAAAAATCACTCAGCCTTGCATAGAAAGGAGAGAAGCAAAGCTTAAACTGTCAAGAAATAATAATGGCCACCTTTGTATCTGAGCGACGCTAATTGTGCCTCAGTTTACCTAAAGGTATGTATTCTGTATATAATTTATATCCCACTAATCCCAATTGAGCATTTTTTTCATTTTTAAGAGCATTTTGTATTTCCTTTTCTGAAAACTCTGTGCATATCCTGTGTTTTTCTATTGATTCGCTTTTTTTCATTGACTTTTAGAAACTCTTTATTAGGAAATTAACTCTTTCATGCAAGGGGGCTGCAAACACTTTTCCCAATTTGCCGTTGTATTTGTATGTGGGTGTATATGTTATTGATTTATTGCCACGAATAAATCTATACCAGGTCCTTTCAGAAATCATTGGAGGGGACACTAATTCAACAAATGTCTTATTTTTAAAACTTTTTCTTTATTGTGGTAAAATATAAGTAACATAAAATTTATCATTTTAACCGTTTTTTTTGCAATGTAGTAATTCAGTTTATTAAATGCCAGTTTAAAATATTTGTTTTTCTACAGCAAAAATATTTTCTGTTTCTTTAAAACATCCCCCACTCGTTTTGGAGCACTAGGCCCTGAACCCCTATCCCAGCCGCAGGGAAAACGGAACAGGGAAAGTCTTTTTTTCCTTTGTGCTACAGGAGTTGGATCAGCAGAACTGGTCCTGGTGGCTGATGGAGGTCCCCACTGGTGGGGGCCATGGGATTGTCTTAGGTGGAGATGGGACTGAGGTGGGATGATTAGAATCATCAGCTGTAGTTGAACAGCAACTGCCTGAAGCTGAGAACCCACCCTTTGAAAGCTCTGTATTTCTGCTTATTATTAAACTCCTCTTTCCTTCTCCTCAAAAAAATAAATAAATAAATGAAAACAAAATCACATATTTGTTTTTCTTAAGGGTTATGACAGCAGTAATTGAAATGACACATATTTATGTGATTAACAAAGCACTGGCTACGGTCACTGCAAGAAGACAAAATAAAAACAGAATGTCTCCATTAATTACATTGTTTACTAATATATAATAGTCGTTATTTATTACATACTGGGCACTGTGCTGTATACTACACATACATTATCCCATTGAATCATTTAATAACCCTATTGGAGAACCATAAGCATCCTTACAGAGACAAAGAAATAGAAACTGTAAAAGGTGAGGGAACTTGAAAAAGGCAGCAGTCAGTCTGATTCCAGAGCCTGAAGTCAAACCACTATTCCAGTGTCTCACAAAAGACAGGGCCCAGAAGACCATGTGACATTCTTCTAGATAGAACGTGTAAGAACTTAAAATTTTTTTCCAGTAGTTGTGTATTTATTTATTGACTTTATTTATTTATTTTTTTTGAGAGAGAGAGAGGGTCTCACTATGTTGCCCAGGCTGGCCTTGAACTCCTGGGCTCAAGCAATCTTCCCAAATACCTGGGACTACAGGCATGTGTCACCATGGCTGGCTTATTTTTTTATTGTCACTAAATACCTATAACACAAAATTTAGCATTTCAACCATTTTTAATGCACAGTTCAGTGGCATTAAGTACATTCACAGTGTTGTACCACAAGGACCACCACGTCACTTTCTTTTAACTTTGCTTGTTTTTGGTTTTGCCATGCAGAACATTTTTATTTTTATGTCATCAAATTTTGCAAGATTACATCTTACGAATTCCATGTTTTGTGTCATACCTAAAAAGACCTTCCACACTCTGAGATTTTATTTTTGAAAAGCCTCTGAGGTTTCTTCGGGTGTGTGTTTCATTTTTTTCTGCTTCATTCTCTTTACTTCTTCAGGAATTTATCCTGGTGTTAAGTGTGAGATAAGGATCCCATTTTATTTGTTTTTAATGCCAATAGGAATTATATTTGGAACTAGACAAATTCATTTAAAATTCATACGGGAAAAAAAGGCAAGCAAAAGAAGCCAGGAAAATTCTGGAGAAAAAAAAAGGAATAAAGGGACCAGAACCAGTTGGGATGTGGAAGACTAATCTTATTAGAAATTAAAACATATTCTAATTTTTTTTCTTTCTTTCCTTTCTTTTTTTTTACATATTCTAAATTTACAGTAATTAAAATAATATGTTCCTGGGCAGATAGACTGATGAAACAATGGAACGAAAAGGATGACCAGAATTTATCATCAGAAGAATTTAGTGTTAAGATATAACTTAGGGAAGACTGCCATCTTTATCACAGTGAGTATTCGTTTCCAATAAAATGATATGCTTTTCATTTGTTCAGGTCTTCTATTAGAGACACAGTCTTAAAATGAGAACACTGCTCCATCTCCCCACCACCTTCCTATCCCCTGAAAAGTGGCAGTGAGGCTGTCTGTGGAGGCTTTGTTCGGGGTCTAAATTTTTTTCCAGACTCATTCCTAACATATTGGACTTTCCAGTCTCTCTGTTTCTATAATGTGACAAGCTGTGGTCACCAAGTCTGATTTCATCAGACATATCTGTTCCTTATTCCCATAATCTGGGCACAAATCCAGCACTAACTGGTAAAGATTAAATGATAGGTGTTAGAGTTTGGCAGAATTCTATTTAAAGGTTTCAGAGGCTAAGTTTGGGTCACACTTTAATTTGGGAAACTAGGATGGCAGCTAAAAGTTACCACCTACTCCTCAGTATTAGTCACTACTCTTAAAGATGGGACCTCAAGTTACCAGAGGTGCTCTTTGGTCTCAAAGAGCGATATCCAATAGAAATACAATTCAAGCCACATCTACAAATTAAAATTGTCTGGTAACTACACTAAAAAAATTAAAAAGGGGCAGATGAAATTCATCATAACAATATATTTTATTCAGCCCAATATATCAAAAATACCATTTAACATGTAATCAATATAAAAATTATTAATGAAATATTTAACATTCTTTTTCCATACTAATTCTTAGGAACCTGGTGTATACTATCACACAGCACACCTCAGTCTGGACTAGCCACATTCAAGTGCTCAATAGCCACACGTGCTATTGGGCAGCACAACTCTACAAGACAGTAACAAGCAAAGAAAATGGCTTCCTTCAGTGGAAATCCAGAAATTCCAAGGTTGGAAATATGGTATCTCAAGGGTCTAGAACAGACTCTGTAATCGCTAGTCCAAATACCCATTTGATATTTGAATTCCGTCTACAATGTCCCTACCAAGGGCTCACCTAGACTAGTGCTTGACTCATACTCCAGGGATGGTGAGCTCACTGCTTCCTGAAGCTAGCCTGTCCTTAACTCAAAAGTGTCCTCTTTCTATTAATATTAAGGCAGATATATTTTCTTATAGTGTCCACCCTGGGTAAGTGGGTCCCTGGAGGTCAGGAGTGACTAGTGGACCTTTATGATGTGGGATTAGAGAGATTAAATGAGCACAGCCTTGCTAAAGGCATAATCAGGTTGGTTTATGGTGTTTCATGGAGCTTAGTTGAGTTGGATAATTAAGAGGTTTGTTGGGTTAAGAAGGATTGGAGGAATTAATAACTAAAAAATGTCACCACTGGGTTAGGAACTGTTAGAAGGCTAGGGCTGAATATCTGGTTAAAATCGTCTGCTACAATGCAACAAGACTAACAGAGAGAAAGACAGAAAGATAGAGGTATGGATACATGCTAACTTCGCTAACGTGGAGATAGAGTGAATTACAGAGTAATTTGAATTCTTGTAAACTTTTTAAAATTTCACAGAGTAAAACACAATCGGGTTCTAAGTAATAAAGGACATAACTTCCATGACACCTGTGTTACAAATAGCATTATCCTCACTCTTAAAGTGCACGTACTTGATCAAACGAATGAATTTCCAGACCAGAAATCAAAGGCACTTAAAAAGTCATATTTCTCATCTCGATTTTAACATATTCCTCACTCAGAAACACTCTGGCAACCGGGGACAGAAATTTTTCTTTAATTCAGCAAGAAATGACACTGACAACTAACTGCCTGCCTGAATTATGGTGGATTCTGAGTGGCACTTCAAATAACACATTTTTGCTCTATATCTTCTGTTCCTTCTTTCCCCCCTTGGTTGCGGAAAGGTGTCTTTTCCACCCTCCCGCGCTCCCCAATTCTACCTTTCCAAGGCAGGGGAAGGTGCATCCTCGCCAGGCTCCTGCCCGCGCCTTCCTAGTCCCTCTGGCCCGCAGCCGGTGACACTGCGCGCCCCTGGACATCCATTAACGTTTGATACTACATCTCGGCCCCCGCCGGAGCTTCTCCGGGTTGCGCGCCGCCGCCCCGCACCCCACCCCACCCGCCTGCACACTGTCAACCGCACTTGGGGGGGGGGGGATTTTGGAACAGAAGCTCCGCCTAGCCTCCCCGCTTCTGCCTCCGCAAACCAGCTCGAACACCCCCACCACGGCCCGCCGAAGCAGGTTTCGTCACACGATCTGGGGTACAGTATTTTTACAAGAAAACAACCACCCAAAAAAAAAAAAAAAAAATTCAAACTGCACGCGCCGGCCAATGGGGAAGGAGCGGGCGGTGGGCGGAGGAAGCGCGCGGCGCGCTCCGAGGTGGGGGCGCGGGCGGGCGCCGGCGCCGGGACCGCAGGGGATTCGTAAAACGCGGCGGGTGCACGGTTGGGGCTTTTTTTTTTTTTTCCTCCTCCAAAACTAGCCCCAGCGCGAGACTCCGCCTGAAGCCGCAGCCTCCCGGATCCACCTTAAATCTTCGGTGGACTCGGCGCAGGGGTCAGTGGGCGCAGCCAATGCCAATCAAGTTTACAACCACCAGCACGGGAGGGAAAAAAAGAGAGGAAAAAAACCCAATCTTCCAGTCCTCCTCGGCACACACGCACGCACGTACGCACGCACATTCACACGCACACACCAGCAGGGCGGGGCGCGGCGCGGGCGCGCGGGCGCCCGTTTGCGAAATGCGCGCTCGGGGCTGCGTGGCCGCGGCGCGGGCGCTCGGGGGCTGCGCGCGGGAAGCGCGGCCCGGCGCGAGCGCCATGATGGGCGCCGCGGTCCGGAGCCCGTTCCCGGAGGGGGAGCCGCGGTGATGCAATCCCCGGCGGGCCCGCCGCGCGCCCCGCGCCCGCCGGCCTTTCTCCGCGCTCCGTTCGAGGCGCGTCGAGGTTTGGCGCCCAGCGCGCCGGCCGCGTCTTGCATTTGTTCCTTTCCGGTCCCCGCCCGCCCCGTGCGCCCCCACGCGTGGCCCGCGGGCCTGCAGCTCTCGTGTAAACACGGCACTTTCGGTTCTGCGGGGTCGGCTCGCGGCTGACCCCACCCTGCCCCAGATCCGGGAGGCGCCCCCGGAGGTCCTCTGGCAGGACCGTGGGCCGCCGCCTCGCCCCAGCTCCGCGGACGGGGGTCTCCCCTCGGTTTTGGCCCGGAGGGAGAGCGGGTGGGCGCAGGGTGTGGCTCAGGTGAAAGATGGCACATTGGAAAAAGAAGTCCCCACTCTGAAACCCGAATCCGAGATCCTAGACGAGCTTTTAAGACACCCTTTTTACATCCAGAGAGCTTCAGGGGAACAAGTGTGCAACGACGGTGACAACGACGAAATGGCGCGGGCTGCGTCCCGGCCGCCGGGACGGGCGCTCCGGGAGGCCGGGCGGTGGGCGCGCCGGGCCTGGAGGGCCGCCCGCCCCGCTCCGCGCCTTGAGGTGCGCGGCCCCCCAGTCCCCCCAGTCCCGCCCCAAGCCGCATTCCTCCGGCCCTTCCCCGCCTCGGTCCGCCGTGCCGGGCAGCGGGGATGCCCTGGGGACCTGGCAGACGGGGGCGAGGGCGGAGGCGACCCCCGCGGGCGGCCGCGTCTCTCGGCCGGTGCCGCGCGCCGCGGCGGCCCTCCCCGGCCGCCGGCGAGCCGGGCCGCCTTTCGAAACGCGCGGGGCCGCGGGTCATTGGAGCCCGCGGCAGGGGTGGGAGCGGGCTGCTGCCCCGGAGGGTCCGCGAATTCGGGCGCGCTCTCCCCTTCGCGCAGATCCCCCCGCCGCTCGGGAGGCGACGGGGCGGTCGTGTGCAGAGCCGGTCTGCGGAGGGGAACGGGGCTTTCGCTTCTCCCTCAGCCCGGAGCGGAGGATGAGGCAGGAAAGTTCCCGAGAAGCCGCCCGGCCCCGCTGCGCGGCAGAGGCGCGGCCGCCCTGCGCGGCCTGCGGGCGCCGGGGCGCGGGAAGTGCGCGCCGCGCGGGGGGCCGTGCGGGAGCTGCCGGCTGCGGTCGAGGAGGGAGACTTGGTGGCCTTTCCGTCCCCAGGTGCCAGCCAGCCCGACCCCGCAACTGCCGCCGCGGGCGGGCGCGGGGCTGCGGAGCGGGTAGCAGCGACGACGGCGCGGCGGGCCGGGCAGCGGGGCAGGGGGTGGCTGGCGCGGGCGGCCGCGTCCCCCTGGAGGGACGTCAACTGCTGGCCCGGCAGACCCGGTCGGGGTGAGGACGATCCGAACCGCGGGGTAGCTTTTGGAGGCTTGACACAGACGTGTACGGGACCCAGGACACGGTGACTTGGGGGCGGCGATCCCGTGAGCGTGCCTGGCGCGGCCAGCATCCACTTCTCCCTGGCCCAGCGGTCCTGAGACGCAATCTCTAAAAATTCACATTGAAGAGACCTCTAAAGAGAGAGGAAAATGGGGTACATGCAGTGATTAGGAGGATGTTTTTCCCTCTGTTCTTTCTGAAGTATCCTTTTTCACCCAGAGAGGAACTTTAATTTTATTTCATTATTTCCTAACCCTCCACTCCCTCCTCCCCATTTTGAATTGTTTTTCTTGCTCTCAGTCTCTTCCCGAAAAAACACCCTGTATGCGTGTTTCAAACAAAATCACAAAAACACCTTTAGTCTTTAATTAAAATAATACCTACTTGAAAGATGTGGGCCAGCCACTACAGGACCTATTTTTCCCTTCCCGGCAGGCAGCCGAAGTGAGTCAATCCTGCTTAAAAAAAAAAAAAAAAAAAATCTTCAGGTCAAAAAATGCCGAAACTGTTTGTTTAGAACATCTTTTGGGGTGCGAGAATATAAATGCAGGTATTTGAGGGAAACAATTTAACCCAAATCCAGATTTTTACAATTTACCCATTTGCAGATTCCCAGAATAAAATAATTTACTTTTTACACCCTCACCACATTTTCTAATAGAATGTGGAATTACAGGAATCATTTCAGTAATCTGACTTTAAAATGCCTTAAATTTTTTTTGTTGAGTAAAAAATGTCTACCTCTACTGTATGGTTCTGGGGACCCAAAACCCACAGATTTGGTATTTAGATTAACCAAGTTTTGGTTATGTGTAGATTATAACCAGGATATTTAGAAAGTGACACATTTGTATGTGATGACCAATCAAATCTGAAAAGTAACTACCTAAATTAGGGTAGAATGCACACCAATTTCTTCAGGGCCAGTATGTTTGAATATCTTAAACAGATTTGTACATTAGATGGACCAAACAATTGCTTTAATTCCCCACACTTCTCAAGTGTAAATACAGAATTTAGAGAAGTCATCATGTTACTTTCATTTTCAGTCCTGCAAATGTGTGATCAGTCTACACTTATATAAGGATTTTTGGTTCTGACACATTCATATCCTAGAAGACATAAATATTTTAATAGAGACTTTGACACTCTTATTTGTATGAAAATGGAGCTTTTCCACTTTCACCTTCTAAAGCTTTGTCCACCCTTACAGAACTAAGTGGAAAACAACAGGAACTACTGACTACATTCGGGCCCACAGAAAACATCTGAGTTATGGGCCTGAATTACCTAGATATTTGCTACTTCACATTATATTTGTGTAAATATGACTAGAATGCCAGGGCAAACACCTCAAGCTTAGTAAAGCACATTACACTTAGACTCAATGAATAGCTATGGAAGTTTTCTTTATTGATTGCTTAACGTGTAACAATTGGCATCTTTTTCACACATTACAAAAAATTATACTTGGCTCAGTATGCAAACTTTGAAGCATAGCCATATTATTTAACAGAAGAAGAGTTTTGAAAAACCTATTCTACCCAATACAGCATTTACAAATGCACAAAACATGCCACTTTGGCTTGTATATTGTCTAGATTAAAAAAAAATCTCTTTTTAACATAAATAAGTTAGTATAATTTTTCAGTGTCTTTACAGAGTTATGTACACAGGTACACTTCAAATGTTCTGTTTCATACACATACACAGACAATGAAGAAATACTGTTTAAAGATGTAGTATCCATTTCACTTACTCCACCAGTGTGCTTTTCTCTACAAGCACCTTCCTTTAAAAAGACAACTTTCCTTTGGGCAAATTAACAGAGTAAGAAGCTTTAAATTAAAAATTATTTCATTTTTTTATCAAAGTTACTTACAGATTTTTAAAAATAGCCAGGGATTTAGAATTATTTTGATTGTGTCTACACAGCCCAAAGTGAAAAGAAAATTAAGAAATTTTCTGTATAAGTCTGGTACATTCTGAGCATTCAGAATTCCCCCCATCCACCCCAGATTTTTGCTTCAAATTACCTGGAGTGATTACCTAACTGCTGAATAATTAACTGGTAAGTTCTACCTTTAAAAGGAGACTGGGGGAGCACTGAGGATTGGTTTTTGTTTTTTTGTTTTAAGCCATTTGCTGCTACATAACGGAATAATCAGATCTCCCAAGTGAGAATAAGCTTCATGTAAAAATAAATAGCAACTATTTGTAGCCAGTGCTCAAATTTTGATTTTAAAAATGAATTATCAGTTCTCACTGAAAGGGACATTACATCTTTAAAGAAAACAATTTAAACCCTTCCCCCAAATTGCTTCTCTTCATGCAAGTCAAATATCTCCTTGCTATAAACTGAAGCAAGCTGTTCATACCCCCCATGCCAATTCCTCAGCCCCACCCTCCCCTCCCTTCCCCAAAGTTTATGTGCTACATAAAAGGTAAAAACTATATACACAGGTAGTACAATGAAGCAAATAAGGAAAAACCTAATTGCACAGTGCTACATCCAACGCTTTTAGAGGCAGATCATTCAAGAATGCCTAAAATTTTAGTGTTATTGTGTTGTCGTTTTTCAGTGCTTATACAGGATGTCCATTCCATGGAGTCAGCGATATGTATTTAAGATTTTTCATATATATCTTCCTTGCTTCGTCAAGCAGTGATGTATCTGATAGACAAGGAAACATTCTTAATTCTGCAAAAGAAAACAAGAAGGAACAATTAGGGGAAAAGTGCTAGAATAGCATTACCAATAGCGTACAGGAATTATTTTGTCACTATGTTAGCTGGGAAATACTTGAGCAATGGGGGGAAAAAGTATGTACTGTAAGTTTGATGACTATAGCCATCTCCACCTAAAAACATATTCTTAACTGGATTTTTTGCTCTCCTCCATGTTGTATATTTTTGCCCAGAACAGTGGTTGTTAAAAGTGGGCGATCTTGCCCATCCCTTGCCCCCCTCCCAGGGGATATTTGGCAATGTCTGGAGACATTTTGGTTGTCACAAATGGAGAAGGAGGACTGCTACTGGCATCTTGTGGGCGAGGCCAGCGGTACTGCCAAACATCCTACAATGCACAGGACAGCCTCCTACAACAAAGAATTATTCGGCCCAAAATGTCAATAGTGCAGAGATTGAGAAACCCTAGTCTAAAAAATCTGGGTCAAAGATAGTGAGAAAAGAAAGAGGAAAATTAAGAAACTGTAACACTTAAGAGTAGCCTAATTTTCTGAATTTAAAAAATCACTGGAAATACAATTTACAAAGGCACTCCAAAGACAAATTCTATTAACATCATTTTTCACAATATTCTAATTTCTTATTCACTGGCTACAAATAGTTGCTATTTATTTTTACAGAATATACATATAAATGCTTTTGATTAGATCCTACTATTTCTAGTATTATTTCAACTGGCAACATTACTAACAAATGCTTCTCTGCACGTCAGGATGGGGCCAGATCAAAATCCCAATAGGTCTGATTCACGTGGCTCATCTGATGAGCTAGGCCACAAGTCACAAACCAACAAGAGCTGCAGGTGCTTAAGGTTGCTTCAGGAAAATTTTTCATCCAATTTTCCCACTTCATATAGTGCTGTAATATAGAGGTTCTACAGTGCCGTTTTGTATAAGCTCTGAAAAATATCAGATATTTGTGAAGAAATCATATATATGACATGCTTTAAAAACACAACAAACCTGAATCCCACCGGAATCCCTATGTTATTTATTTTTAAATTTTTATAAATGAGGATTTTAAAAGTTAACATCAACTTTTATTAAGATCTCTTTTTATGCTGGGCTAGGAGGGTACTTTAGGAGAAAAAAAGAGATCACAGTATTTATAAAAAGCTTACAAACTAGTAATATACATGTAGTTGGATCATTGCCATGTAAATTTGGGGGCCGAATTATTCAAATTAGCTATTCATGGTGTGATTAGATTTTAGTATATGGAAGAGTCTCCACTTCCCTTGTGCTGGGTAGACCTACAGTCACCATCCTAAAATCTACTATCCATTTCCTCTACAAACATCCACATCACCCTGTTACTGCATGATTAGCATACACAGGCTGACGTGTTCCTGGACTGCTTACTGTGGCAGAGTTAATTTAACTTCTGCTTTGCAACTTCAGTGTTATCAGAAATTCTGCAGAAACTTTAGTATTTCTGAGCTTTCCATTGTTTTTTTTAAATAGGAAGATTCCTCCACTCTCCTTAAAACTTAACAGAAAACGGGGAAGTGACCGTTTATGAAAATGATAAAGGAAAAAGAACATGACATACCACCCTATTCACATTCTAACCCCTTGCATAACCAAAGGTGAGTTATTTGTACCTAATTTTCCCCTCAAAATCTAAACTTAATCACCTATTTGCCATTTTTCCACTGCTCAAAATCTGTTACTGACTCAACCTGAACCTCTGGGAAATGAATTCTCATCAAGTGGGACTGAGGAGTAACCCCAGTTCTTGTTCAAATGGGGAAAGAACCTATTGTTCCCAACATGTGTTGGTGGGACTCACAGGGAAATGATCTTCCTACCAGTGGGGCCTTTGTTACAAGTACTTGCCCTGGGACACTAGCTCTCGTTATTTAGTGTTCAAGGGAAAATATCTCGGAAAGTAGAAACTTTGAAGAATTATAGTATCCTCACAGTGATTCCCAGCCTCCCCCATTGCTACTTTTTTGACTTCACAAGGTACAAACAACCAAACCCCACAAGCTCCTAATCTGCCAGCAACCAGTAAGACTGGGTATCTTGGGGTTGAAGGCCCTAGGGTTCCTGCAGCCGGGTTCAGCCCAGCTCGGGTGTTAGTTGTGTGCTCCTAGTGATCAACCCACCGAGCTGTTTACGTCTGACGTCTTCTGAGGCCCGGCTTCTTGGGCGTCTGCTCCACAGAACCAGCATTCGGGGAACCGTCTGAAACATTCTCTTCTGTTCTGTTGGCTCTTTTGTTTTGAGTAGAAGAATCTAAGGGCAAGGGGAAATTTTAAAAAGAACACACACAAACAATCTTTATGAGAAAAAACAATGGCTGGCAGAGGTTGGCCCAATCATCAGGGATGAAAAACCCACCACCTCCACCCACAATCCTGGATCGCCATCCCCAGTGGCCTTTAAGGGCACAAAATGAGGTTGTTTTCACATAACAGAAAGTGTGTTCTCCATTCTCCGCCCCAAATCTCCCTTTCCCTAGCCAGGAGGGAGACACTGATAAACATCCCACCCAATGTTGTCACCACATACCTATGGCTCAGCGAGTGGGGAGGAACTCGCTTAGCCTAACTTTTAAGTTAGGGAAATGATCAGATCTTACAATCTCTGGCTTCTGACTTAAAAATCATAAACAGACAAGCAGTCAGCCAGGCAGCACTTAAAACCTAAGATTAATAAAGTTCACTCCCCAAAAGCTAAATCCAAATGCGCTGAAAAACAGGCTGAGGTTAATACCCTCGAGCAGGCAAAGCCGGTCCCCGGACAGACATTTCATGGTTTTGAAAGGGTCATTACCGTCTGTGGCAGGTCTCTTCCTTATTCCAGCGCACTGCTCCGCTAACCCAGTCTGGCTGTCTGACGGGTCAGTCTTTTGGTCTACCAAATGCGTGTCCTCAGAGTTAGCCTGAGACCCAATTAAAGGAACCGCCTGGCGGGCCCCGCAGACATCCTGGCTCTCCTGCGCCGGCACCTTGCAGGCGCCTTTGGGGGGCCGCGGGGGTCTGCAGTAAAACTCGGGCAAGCTGCCCTTCTCCACCTCTTGCCACTCGTATTTGCCCTCCAGAGGCTTGTGATTCTGAAAATCGAAATTCCACTTGCGCTGGCTTGCTTCTTCCATGTCTCTGCAGTGCTTCTCCAAGTCCCGGGTCAACTCTTCGTGATTCACCGGGCCGAAGAGGTTTCTGCAGGCCGAAGGCTTGGGGTGCTCCGCCTGTCTGGCGTCCATCCGCTCCAGGCTCGGGCTCCCGTTAGACACTCGCACGTTTGACATCTTCCTCCCGGGTCCGGACGACCGCCTCTGTCGCGCTCTCAAAAACAAAACCGAACAAAACAAAACGCCCCGACGCAGCCCCAACTCCTCTTATAAGCGCTGCGACTGCTCTGAGAGCCAAGAGCAACAAACACGGCGGAGTAACTGCCCGAGCTCAGGAGCGCGCAGGGTCCGGGGGAGGGG
Source organism: Mirza zaza (assembly GCA_008750895.1). Lineage (NCBI taxonomy): Eukaryota > Metazoa > Chordata > Mammalia > Primates > Cheirogaleidae > Mirza > Mirza zaza. The sequence continues at coordinate 80,175 of VSMD01060240.1, read as the reverse complement.
TGCGGGGAAGCCCCGGCCAGCCGCCGAGTCTCCGCCGATCAAGTGTACTGGCGAGCGGGAGGGCGGGGAGGGGAGGGGAGGAGGCAGGAGGAGGGGGTGGCAGAGCCAGTCCCAGCGCAGGCGGGTGCAAGCCCGCGGGTCCCGCGAACCCAGCCGCGCTCCAAACCTTGCCGGCGTCGGCGTCGCGGAGCCGTGAGAAAGTGGGGAGAGGGGAGGGGGAGCGAAACACCCCGAGAAGACGAGCCCCCTTTTTTAGTGGCCCAATATGGCGGTGGAAGGGAGGCTGACGAAGAAGAAAATGATTGACATGGCAAGTCTATTTAAACAGAGGAGGAGATCCATTGGTTGCAGCGCCGGGAGCCGCCCCACCGCGGCTGGCGAGCGCGGCCTTAAGGTGGCCCCGGCGCGGTTCCGACGCCTCTCCGCGTTCCCGAGCGCGCCGCCTCCAGAGCGCCGCCAGGAGATTGGCTGGTCGCGTGACTGCTGGAGGTGTACTGCTGCCAACAAACCTGCTCTGGCTGGCCTCGGAGAAATTAAAAATAAGGCAAACAAACTAGCCAAACGGCCGGGAAGCCGGGGCGGGGCCTGGGGCTCTGGGCCCCGCGCTGCGCTGGCTGGCGCGCGGCGGCTCCGAAGCCCCGACCTCCCGTTCCTCGCCCGGGAAGCCGAGGGCCTGGACCAGCTGCGCCCGGAGTCGCTCGCAGCCCGGTCTGAGCCTCGGGGGCGAGCTTGTCCTCCCGGCTCTCGCCGAGCCTGGGGGGCGGAGGCCGACCGTGGGAGCTCTACCCTCCGCTCGGCTCTCCCCGGGGGTCCCCACCTCGCGGACTGCGGGAGAGGCCGGGAGCCCCCCTGCCTGCGAGCCTGAGCTGGGGGCGGAGGCGGGGGGGGGGGGGGCGGTTCGCTCAGCCTCGCCCAGAAGTGTCTGCCGTCCCAGGGGAGGCAGGAGGCTACGGGAAGAAACCTGGGAGAACGTCTTTCTATAACTTTGCTAGCAGTAGACGGAGCGTTTGTAACGAAGCTCTCCCTCAATTAAAATGAGTAAGGAGATCAAGATCAAAAACTCGACTAGTCTCTCAAGTCCCTTCGTAAACTTTGTAGCCGTCCCAGATACATTTAGTTTTGAGAAGCGAGGTTACACCCCTGGCTCAGGTTCTTGCTTCCCAAACACAGTTAAGGCCGTCGACATTGGCTGCGTGTGGGAACTCGTCTCCTTTTTACACTTTTCAGTTCTTTCCCAGGTTGTAGCAGTTTCCTCTACCTGAGTCCAGTCGCCAAGTACAACAGCCCCTTCCTTCCTCCACCTTTCTCCCACCAGATCCACTGCTCCAACCCACCCAGAACAATACTCAGATGCGAGTGAATGCTTTTAGAGGGCTGCAAGCTTTTGAGGGGGGGAAATATTCCCCTCGGGATCAAAGTCCAGATTATGAAGTGATTTTTAAAACCACCACAACGATGTCTTAACGTCTGATGTTGTTATTATTCGGGCATTTGCTCTCCATTGCAACTTGGAATTTATGTCTCAGGGTGGGCTTGAGCATGGTGTGGAAGGTAAAACAGGATAAGCAGGACTGCCATAACTGAGACAAAGCTTGGTGGGCCTTTAACTGCCCTCCCAACCCCATTCCCAATACAGATCATCTTGGTTTGGGCCAAAGTCAATGTATTTTATTGGAAATTAACCTCCTAACCACAGCAGCAATGTTTTCTTATGCACCTATGCTATGGATGAGTTTGATTTTTTAACTTGTTTTCTTTGCCACATCTTGTTTGTCCACTCGGTGTGGCCTACCTCATCCATTGCAGAGTGTTACAGCTGGGAGGGACCTTTGGGTTTAACCCTCTCTTTTTACCACTAGGGAAATCGAGGCTCAGAAAGGATTCCTCTCCAGGGACATGCGTCCAGTTGGTAGCTGAGCCAGGATGAGATGCAGGTCTTCTAACTTTCGAGCTGGTTCATTTGATGTTCCTTTCCTTCCTGATGGTCCCAACTGGTTCAGGTTTTTGTTTTGTTTTGTTTTTTGTCTGGATTTGATTGTGCTGTAGTCTGCAGGTCCTCCTCTCTCACAACTGATTCAAAATGGCTTCTTCCCAGGCCCTGGCCTGCCTGCAGATGTTTCCTTGATGTGGCCTGTGGTCACTGATATTTAAATGCAGCCATCACTGGTCTTTGATATCACCATCCATTAGTTGAACTTAAATATAGATTCTAAAAGGACAGGGTCATAACCAGAGAGCAGTGAAGAAGGCAGTGAGTGCCCAGAACTGGTTTCAAAGTCAGGACTTTACCTAACTGTGGGAAAGAGTTCACCTGGGATCACAGCCAGAGGGGTCTCATCCTCTTTATTGTTTTCTCTACATTTAGTGCACTACTGAATTTATTGGATTGAAGGACTGGGGGAGAATGGGCAGGAAAATAAGAGTAGGCCTCCCCGCCATAATTTATACCCCACCCCTGAAATTAGATAATTGTCCAAATTTTTAAATAACTGCTAGACTACCCAGGAACTCTATGTTGTATATATGCATCTATACATATGCATAAACACACAAACTGCCACATATATGTAAATGGAGAAATTCTAGAGTATATCACCTTATCGCAAAAGTTTGATTTTCTTCATGGCACTAGTATCTTATAGGAAAGTAGAAAATTAATACTTATATGCCCTACACATGTTGAATCTTTCAACTAATATGCTGGAGCACCATTTTGTTCCTTTGTTAATCTTGAAGAGTAAATGAGTCACGGTCATGCCACCTTAAGAAGTCTGGCTGCCAGCAGAAAGGCTGTGCTTACATCAACCTCGCAATGATCTAAAGCGTTTTGTTTACAGTCAAGGCACCCGAGATCTGGATAGCAAATAATGAGAAGGCAGGCGTCTGCTGTAGTAGCGACGAAGCGTGAAGAAAAAAATACTGTGGAGTCCCAGAAGGAAGAGGGAACTTGGAGAGCAGAGCGCCATCCTCTTGCGGAATGTAGGCAGCTGCAAAAGAGTAAGCCAAGGCAAGAAATTTCAGATAAACAGTGTAAAGGCGGAGCCTCGGTAGAAGACGGAAAGTTCCATGCCGCGCTGCTCTGAAACGGGCTCTGCTTCCCCGAGACCCCTTGTCCTGTGTGAGATGATTTGTTGTCATTTTTACTCCTAGTGATTTCCTGGCTGACAAGTGTCACATACGCCACCACAGGTTTCTGTCCTTCACAAAGCTGAGGAAAGAGGCAAAACCCAAAATAATGTAAAAGAAAACACCTGTGTGGGAGGCAAGTGTTCGGATGGGCTGGTGAGGCTAGCAGCCCGAGTCTGCCCGGCTCCCCACGCAGCCCTCTCCCGGGACGCTGCCAGCCCACACGTCTGTGCTCTGGGAAGGTGCGCGTTTCTGGGAAGGTTTCCTCCCGCGGTCGCCCCTCCCATCACCAGTATACAGTTGTAATCCCTCCTCCAGGATGTTTATAAGGAGGCAGCTTTCACTCAACTAACCACCATTCCCCCAAACCAACGCATTTTCAGGGCTTGGGAATCTCACATTCATGTTTCTGACACTTTTTATTCAATTTTACAAATATTTCCTGAGCCCCTTCTATTAATTAGCTTATTCTTCCTTTCTTTCAACAAATATGTATTGAGTGCCTCCTATACGACAGGCCCTAGGGATACAGAAATAAACAGATTAAAAGTAGAATGAAGCATACATTGTAGTAGGGCCAGGGGGAGAAAATAAGCACAATAAATGAGTAAAATATATACACTATAGAGAAACAATAAGCAGGGGGGAGGGAACGCATTTTTTCAAAATGTGAATAAAGTGGTCCGGGAAGGCCTTATTGGCCTTTGAGAGAAGCCCTGAGGACATGAGCAAGCCAGCTATGCAGACATCTGGGGAAAGACAGTCCCAGGCAAGGGGAGAACAAATGCAGAGTCTCCAGAGAGGATCTTGCCTACTTTGTTCAAGGGACAGCAAGGGGTGGACAGGGCAGAGCAAGGGGAGAGAGGTAACGGGCATCAGATGGCATAGGATCATGAGGGCCTCTGCAGGGCTTTTATCATTGACAGGAGATATGAGAAGCCATTGGGGCATTAGGAGGTTTTATGCAGGGGGATGCTAAGATTTTACCATGTATAAGCTATTGTCCAGGGCATTATTCTCAGCAGCGTGGGTAAAAGAGATGACTAAGTCACAATCCTTGTCTGCAGGGAGTATTCACCATGTGCATAAAAACTAGAGGTAAAAAGCAACCTATGGAAGAACATGATGCTATGAAGTACAAAGGAGGGAGAAAGATGAAGGCTACATGGAGGAGGTGATGTATGAGTCAGATCTGGAATAAGAAAAAGGTCAAGATGACCCTAGGATGTATTGGTAGGGGTAGTGGGGGAGGTGGAGTCAGTGAGTGGTAAGCCATGGATGGCATGCTAAACACATCTGTTAGTAAGCAGTGGGAACCCCTGGGGCTTCTGGTGAAGAGAATGACAAAATCACTGTCCAAACTTGTGGGCCTGTGTTGGAGTTCTGGGGCTTGGATTTGTGAGATGGGGTGACCTGCCAAAGGTGGGGCTGAGGGTGATCTGAGAGATAATGTCTAGGGACAGGGCTAAATGGAAAGCTGGGCAGACAGTCCTAGTGTGCTGTTAATTCAAAGGGACCTGGGAGATGGACAGAGTACAGGTGTGAGGCAAGAGGACCAGGAGCCCAGGATGACAGGGCTTGGCATGGAGAGTTGGAGGCAGTCTGGCATCATATCCTAAGCTGCAGGGGTTTTTGTTTGTTTCTGTTTTTGTGTTTGAGACAGAGCCTTGTTCTGTCTCCCAGGCTGGAGTGCAGTGATGCAATCACTAAGAGAGAGTAACTTTGAGAGAATAACACCATTAACTAAGAGAGGTAACACAGAGGGAGAATGTAGCAGAGACTGCCTGTAATCCATTAAAATCCATTCTTGCCTTCTTTCTTAGTATCAGAATTATAACTAGGCATACAGCTACCCAGCTACACGAAATTCCCCAGTCTTCTCTGCAGTTACATGTGGCCTTGTGATGAAGTATTTTCCCATATAATGTAAGCAAAAGTGGGATGTGTCTGTGCATAAAACCTACTACATAACCCCTCAATTCTAACACCCTGTTTCCCCCGTCCCATGGGCTGGAAAGATGAATACTAGTGAAAACTTTGAAGCTGAGTGATGAAGATGACAGAGCCACCATCAGCCTGAGTGATGAGAGAAAAGATAAATTTTTATTTTGTTGAATGATTACATTTTGGGTCCATTTGTTACAGCATTTTACAATCACTCCTAACTAACCCAGAGGAAAAACATTGGGAGAGAGGGAAGAGGGAAGGTTAAGAATTTGGTTTATTACAGTTAGTATGTGGATTGAAATTAATAGAATCCTCAGGAAAAAGAAAGAATGAAAGGGTATGTCCCTTAAGAGGGGAACAGAAACAAATTTATGGAGACATGAATTTGATACAAAATGTAAAGGGATGCCATGGTTGGTGGGGCTGAGACCCAGCCATATTTACAAAAGTGTTGTTAAATTAGCTGGGCATGGTGGCGCATGCCTGTAGTCCCAGCTACTTGGGAGGCTGAGACAGAAGGACTGCTTGAGCCCAGGAGTTTGAGGTTGCTGTGAGCTAGGCTAACGCCATGGCACTCTAGCCTAGACAACAGAGTAAGACTCTGTCTCAAAAAAAAAAAAGTGTTGTTAATCATATGGCCAGGTCAGATCCGGAGTTGATTAAAGATTACAAGGGTATGGGAATAAGGATGCATGTGGTATTCTCTATTTTTTCACATCACACTTGAAATGTGAAACACTTCATAGTTTCTTTACTATCCCATGCTCCCTTCTCAGAATCTGCTCCTTAGCTTCTGCTGAGGGACAGCAGACCATGGAACTCTGTTTCCATTCCCTTCCTGAAGTTGATCAGACAAGGGGAGAAGAGGTGGCTATCTAACCTAAACTTGGCTAACCAAATTTTTTCTTCTAGAAATTTGGAAATAGGTCTCAGAAACTTCAATTAGTAAATTGTTAAGTTAGAGACTAATAAGGTAATGTAGACTTAGGATTGAAAATGCCCTTTTCAGAACACTATCTTTGGCCCATGTGTAACGGAGATGCAGATAAAGTCTGTCTGCAGAGAATTGTAAGAAATGCAGAGGGGCAGAGAAGAGAGAACACATGGTTTTAGGAAGACAGATAACCCTGTCTTCCAAAGACTCCTCAGCTTTGGAATCCTGCAGCTCATGAGGTCCCACTCCCTGCATGTAAATTCTACGGCACAGCCCTGTGTTTATAAAACAATTTTCCCTCTTTTGCTCCCAGCTAGTTTGTCATAGATTTCTGTTAGTTGAACCTAAGACATTGCTAATTAACACAATACTTTACATATTTGAAAATTGAAAGCAGCTTTTCTGGCATCATCATGTTTGATCCTCGTAAGACCACAGTTGTGAGGCAAATGCTATTATACACTCTCTCTCTTTTTTTGAAGAGGATAGCATCTTGCTCTTCTGTTGCTCAGGCTAGAGTGCAGTGATGTGATCATAACTCACTGCAGCTTTGAACTCTTGGGCTCAAGCTATCCTCCTGCCTCAGCCTCCCAACCAGCTAGGACTACAGGTACATGCCACCGTGCCTGGCTAATTTTTTTTTTAATGCAGACACAGGGGTCTCACTGTGTTGCCCAGGCTGGCCTCAAAATCCTGGGCTCAAGCAATCTTCCCACCTCAGCCCCCTAAAGTGCTGGAATTACAGGCTTGAGCCACCATACCCAGCTCTCTTATCCTCTTTTACAGATGAAGCCCTGAGACACAGAACTGAATGTTCAAAAAGCCACAAAAGAGAGTAGAGAAGGCATGAGGATTAGTGTACCCATTCTTCAGAAGCTGAGTCAAGCATCCATTGCAGAAGGTTCAATGACTTGGTGCGTTTGCAAATTGTATCACTGAGGCTTCACTGGTTTAAATTACTTACAACGCACTATTTACAAAAAGAAGTTTCTAGGGAAAATGAATTCAAATCCCTGGAAAGAGAAAAATGCCATCTCTGAAAAAAATGAGATTCAAGAGGGTTTAAAACTAATCTGGTGGGGTCAGAATTTAAAGAAAAAAAATGCATTGAGTATTTTTTTTACTTAAAAAATATTTTCATATTCAAGTAAAATGTAGTGAAAAAATACAATTTTACCAGCATAATAATAGGAAAAAATAGAAAATAATAATAGGAAAAAATTATAATAATATAATAATTATAGGAAAAAAATTGCAAATAATATAAAATAATTGCAAATAATTGCAAATAATATAAAAATAATAGGAAAAAAATTGCAAAACTCACATTCATGATCATATACCTGATGTAATTTCCATGATTGAATATAAGTGGGCAACTTCTGCAACTAAAATATGAAATTTAGAACCATAAACATATTTACCACCTGTCCACCATTTTCAACTACATTCTGTTCTTTACATTGAGAAGACATGAAGGAGAAAATCTCCCCTAATTCTGATCTTGGCTTTCAGTTTATACTAATTTACACCTAAAAAAACCTGGAAACTGCCCACTTGCTGTTCCCAACCAGCTCTCTAATTGTCCACATTAATATTTGTTCATTTCTTCATTAAATTTTTAATGAGCCCTTACAGATGCCAGACTCTCTGAGGACACAGCAGAGAACAAAGATGGCCAAAGTCCCTGTTGTCATGGAACAGAATTTATACTCATGTGGAAGGCAGACAATATACAAATAAATAAGCATAATATGTCATATTGTTGTAAGTACTAAAAAGACAATAAACTAGTTAAGGGTATAGAGAGTAATGAAGGAAAATGCTATATTAACAGGGAAGGACTTTTCAATAAAGTGACATTAGAGACCTGAATGAAATGAGGGCATGGATCACATAATTTTCTGTATTTCAGGCAGAGGAAATAGCAAGTCCAAAGGTTCTGAGGTAGAAAGGTGCCTGGTATGGCCGAGGGACAATGAAGGAACTAGTAAGCTGGAAACACAGCAGAGGCTGGGAGGGAGGCAATGAAATCGGAGAGGAAGCAGGGACCCAGATCATGTAAATTTTATGAGCTACGGTAAAGACTTGATTTTATTTCAATCAAAGTAATTCATCTTTGAGCAGAGGGTTTTGATCTGACTTGACTAACTTTGATCACTTTGACTGCTGAGTGGGAAGTACTTCAAAGAGGCAAGAGAGAAGTCAGGAGCAGACTATTGTGGTAATCCAGATGAGAGGTCATGGGCCTCAGACCAGGGTGGTAGCATGTACCTGAAAAGAAGGGTAGAGTTGATAGATGTGTTTTTGAAGATACAGCCAATGGGATTTGCTGAAGGTTTGGAAATAGTCTGTGTGCAAGAGAGAGGAGTCCATCATAACTCCAAGGCTTCTTGGCCTAAGCAATTGAAGAAAGGTGTGGCCATTAGCTGAGATGGAGTTGACTGAGGGATGAGCAAATTTTGCTTGGAACATGTTAAGTTTGAGATGTCCATGGACATCCAAATAGAGATGTTGCATAAGCACCTGTATAAATGAGTCTGGAATTCAGGGGAGAGAGGTCTGTGCTGGAGATACAAATTTGGAAACGTTCAGCACTTAGATGGTATTAAAGATATGGGATTAGATAAGATCACCATGGCAATGGGCTGAGACAGAGAAGAGGCCTAAGCAGTAAGCCTTAGGGCACTACAACTTTTAGAAATCAAGCTGAGAAGACTCTAACAAAAGACACTGGGAAGAAGCCAAGAGAGAGGTGAACCAGGCCTCAAGTAAAAAAAGTGTTTCAAGGAAGAGAGAACAATCAACTGATCCAAATGCTGCTAATATAGCAAGTAAGATGAAGACTGAACGCTGACCACTCCATTTGGCCATCAAGGTCATTGGTGACTTGAGAAGAGCAGTTTGGTAAGGTGGAAGATGTGAAAACTTGACTAGGGTGGAATTAAAAAAAGCAAAAGTCATGTATATGCATGCTGTATACCCACATGGATAAAATATGCACGCACAGACACCCCTAGTCTATGCAGAGAGTAGCTGGGTTCTGATTAGGAAACCAGTCTGGAAGCAGGCCAGGCTGGGCGGGGACAAAGTCTGGCTCATAAGGGAACAAGTACATTAAAAAGGTGCTGCATGTTGACTGCCTTCTCCATGTCTCATTGTCTGGTTTTACACTGCTTCCTTCAATATCTTTTCTTAACTTTCATAAAAAATTGGCATGCCAACAAATAACCTTAAACCTCTTTGAAAGTAACCATTTTTGGAGAATGTGCTAAGAGACTTAATGAAGAATTAGCTTTGCTTGTGAGTCTCACATTTCAACTGGCTAATGTTATGCTTAGAAAATCTCTGTAGAACAGCATCTTCTGTTCCCACCACAACAGACTATCTTATTTACCAAACAAACAGTAAAAGGCTTTATTATAAATTCTCAGCATATTAAAAAGGCAATAAGTTGCTTTTCTATTTATTCTTGACAAAAAGCCTTTTCCAATGCTGTAATGATGGGGTTTTTCTCCAAACCTCAATAATTTGCTTATGATCTTCCTGTATCAGTGGATCAATTTTATCTCCAATGTCAAATGCAATTTGCAATTTGTTGCCTTTTTCCTTAACTCAGGATTAGATTTTCTGGCCTAGAATGTTTCAGAGTAGTTTTTCTTCTCTTCCTTTACTGAAGAAATAGAAATATCCAAAATAGTTAGTCCTTTTGTGGCCACATGAGGACAGAAGAGGGTTAGTAATGAGACAGACTACCCTCTCCCAACTCCAAATATTCGTGAAGCAGGAATGTATTTGACGTGTTGTGCTATTAAACAGCACAGGAGGGCAGCACAAGGCCAGAACTGTCAGCCTTAATCCTGCTAATATTCCAAACAACAATCATATTTATAATCTACTTTTATAAAAGCATATACAAGTTTTAATCCCCACCAAATTTAATTGAACTCTAAATTTGCATAGATTCTACCTATTAAACATTTTCAGATCATTTTCATATATTACCCACATAAGAATCCAAATTTAACATTTATTTAATGATAGAGTGTTTTAACAATTGTCCATACAGTCATGGTAAGTATTATAACCCTTTAACGTGTGAAGTAGAACTAAAGATGAAAGGTGACTTCTCTACGGTCACACAGAATTAGTTGCAAAGTCAAGAAACAGCCTAAACCTACTCTTTCTCTACTAAACCTAGCTCTTTCAGAAAGTTCCCCCCATACCCACACACATAAACACATACACTACCTCTATGATATCATATATTCACCTTGATGTCAGCTATAACTCTATAGTCTTTAATCTTTTTTGTATACTCCAATGAGGCCAATTCAATGCTATAAACAAAATAAATGCAAAGTGGGTATTTAGCACCTACTAGATATTATTGGCAAGTATATGAGGTTCTAGTGAAGATCCTAAAGGTCACTCCCAGTGCATTCTACTAGGGGTCCTAGACATGGCATGGGCTCCTGACCAAGAGCTATGGTTTATAATGGGGCCTAGTAGAGACAGGTCTACCCAAAACAAGGCAGATGGTTATTAGCAGGTCTACCCAAAACAAGGCAGATGGTTATTAGCTAAGCCAATCTTAAACTCTCACTGAAGAATTAGAACTGGAAAGTACAATAGGAACCAGAGAACCAAAGTGAGAAGAGAACAGACAGATGCAGAGTGAAGATGTGTGGAGACCAGCAGAGTCACTACGTGCTGGAATGATGGGGCAAAGGTGTGTTGAGTGCCCAAGATTCCAAATGAATCTTTGATTTCTGTTTGCATGTGACCCTTTCAAGGCCCCATAGTTTGGCTTTTGATGTTCTAAGAACTTGGCAGTATGGCTAAGATTCCTTTCACACACATGAGCACCTATGCACCCATATTCCACACATTACTTACAGCAACAAGTGAAACCGTGTCTTATAAGCAAAAGACCTTACCCAACCACCACCCCGCAGACATAGTCAGAGGCAGGTTCAAATTAGGTAATAGACACTCTCCATATCCAGTATAAGTGCACATCTAACCCTAACGGAGCTCATATGGAACATGTGATAGTTTGATACAAGGTATACTTTATTCACTAAATATGTATCTCTCGATTACCTGCATTATGCCGAATGCTGGAGTCATAGAGACAAAGGAGCAACAGAGATACATAAGACAAAGTCTCTGTATTAGAGGAGCTCCAGGTTCAGTGGGAAAGGCATAGAAACATCATATAAAAAATGAAAACAAATTACACAAAATCTAGGGAAACTATACTGATTGCCCAAATGGTAGATGCTTTTTTGCACCTAAGTCTAATAGAGCTTTTCTACCCAAGTCCAAATTATCATTCATGATGAGATTCATGTCAGTACACTGTGTAACCAACAGAAAAGATGAGAACAGAATTAAATCATCGATCTTTAGTGCCTTGGTCATTGGGATGTCGAATGGTGTAATTAGATGGCAAGGGTTAATAATTACTAAGTTCATCATGGCCATTATTTAACAGGAATGCTGGCTTCTCAGGATTTTAAATGTGGTTTTAGTCTTAAAAGTTAGACATTTCTTACTGATTTCTTGTTTTGACTGATTATCAAGACAGAGAAGTAAAGAAGACAGACGATTAAAATACAGGAGGAAAGGGAGAAAGCACTAAGTAAAGGGAGAAGGAATATCCAGAAAGAGTATTTTTTTTTTTTTTGAGACAGAGTCTCACTTTATTGCCCAGGCTAGAGTGAGTGCCATGGCGTCAGCCTAGCTCACAGCAACCTCAAACTCCTGGGCTCAAGCAATCCTGCTGCCTCAGCCTCCTGAGTAGCTGGGACTACAGGCATGCGTCACTATGCCCGGCTAATTTTTTCTATATATATTAGTTGGCCAATTAATTTCTTTCTATTTACAGTAGAGATGGGGTCTCACTCTTGCTCAGGCTGGTCTCGAACTCCTGAGCTCAAACGATCCGCCCGCCTCGGCCTCCCAGAGAGCTAGGATTACAGGCTTGAGCCACCGCGCCCAGCCTACTGTACTATTTTTAAGAACATGCTTGTTTTCCCTGTTCGTACTTTCCTAGCTTCCCTTGCAGCTAGGGGTAGTCAGATATAGTTCTGGGCAATGAGAAGTAAAGGGAAATCTGTTAAGTCATATGGGAAAGATTTTTTTGCCCTTATGAGAGAGGCCTCAAAGAGAAATCCCTTTTTTTTCACCCATCCCCCTTCCTTTCTGTTTGGAACATTTTATATGAGAATATGTTTGGAGCTATGGCAGCCATTTTGTGACTATGATAAAAGACTCTTTGAAACACTGAACAGAACAGAAAAGTATCTTTCCTTATTAGAGATGTAAATGAAATGAAGAAGCTAGCCAACAGAATAGGTAGGTAGAGGGAGGAAGGGGCAGAGTTCCCTTGCAAAAGGAAAAGCACATCAGCAAAGATGTCCTCAATGGGCACTACTTGAAGAGTCATAAAAATTTGCCCTTCTTTCCCTCTTTGCTCCCCCTTGTTGAAGATTTTCTTCTGATTGAAACATTCTTTCTTTATTTGTATGATAAAAATACCAAATTATCCCCAATAATGGAGTGCAAACCTAGCCATAATAGCAAAATTTCTTTGAAGTCCCTTGTTTATCATTAAGAATTCATATGTAAACATTGCAATTTGGACTTCATATGTGTGTTTACATTTTTTTAAAAAATCCTTTATCAGGAAAAAAATGTCCTTTCTATCACTCAGTAAATAAATAAGTTTATTTTGTGTTGATTCGACCAAGTTTGGGTAATTGGGAATGCATATCAGATTCATTGTTCATCAATTTCAATTATTTGTTCTGGGGTCACAATAATTCAGAACCCAGATTTACATAAATATATGGATACAAATGACAACAGTTCTTTCACTACTTTTTTTTTTTTTTTTAAGACAGCATCTCACTCTGTTTCCCAGACTAGAATGCAAGGGCATCATCATAGCTCACTGCAACCTCCAACTCCTGGGCTCAAGTGATTCTCCTGCCTTGGCCTCACAAAATTCTAGGATTACAGTGTGAGCCACCACACCCGGCCTTTTCACTACTTTATAATGTCAGGGTAATCACAGAATGCTGGCTAAAGAAATGATATGGTTAACTTTTTTAGCTACTGAATGTGCAAATTTTGGTAAGTATATTTTCTGAGTCATATGACAGATTAAATGGGTAACCAGTCCACCAGCTTCTTTTACTCAACAAAGGAGTTTTTTTTTTTTTCAGGGAAGAAAGATGTTTTCTTTGACCAACTACCAGTCTTACACTATAATTTTTATCACATGTTAATGAACCAGGAAGGAGTCACAGTTCTTTTTCAACTCTTCATCCAACTTCCTCCCATACTTAACTTTCATTAGAGTCATCTCATCATGTGCAATAAAATTATTCTATTTGTTCTACATTAGTTGTTTGCCTTGACAAAGTATGCCGGCTGTCTTTCTGAGTCAGTCTTAATCATTAAGGTGGATGAGATATCCACTCGACTTACCTGCATTTCTTTTCCTTCAGGAAGAAAATTTCAGTTCAATACTGGCTTCAAAACTGGTCATCACCTTACCTCACCCAAGTCAATGTACCTTTAGATACTGGAGTAGGATTTTAAAGTCATTTCTCACTTTGGTACAAATTTGTGTAAAAAGATAAGTATTCAAACCACTGTATTTCCTAAATTTTACTCTCATGTTGAACAGACTAAGAAAATCCAGAGGCTAGCATTTTGAGATGAAGGCTTCTCTGTGACTAATACTGGAAACATGCAGAGCCTCCACAATTTAGCCCCATCTGCTCATGTCTATACATTTTCTCTACTTAATTTCATGTTACCTAAAAAGCTCACCTTCCTCGTAGAAAATTTCTTGTTACAATTCGAAGTTGCCAAAATCACCTTTCAAAACATAACAAATAGAGTCCAATAAAATTGCCAAATTGTTAACATCTATGCTTTTATCCAGGTTTAGCTGAATCCACCAGTTATTGTTTTTTGGGCATATTAAAAGGTATCATTGGAAATCCTTCCCTAAAGATACTTCTTAAAAATCTGTTTGCCTGCCTCTTTTTGTTTCCAAACGGATCCAGTCATATCTGGGTCACTTCTCATTTCATAAGTATCACTGTCTTCCAAGCCACCTGACACTGACTTTTATGGATCTTCAAACCATTTTGAAACAAATGGATCTTCAAACCATTTGAAAAATTTGCTTGTTGGTTTGTTGTGCTTTTTCTGGCAAATGCTTCTAGAGTCATCTCTCTTTTTAGTTTCAAAATTTGCATGGCTGCCTTTTTGACTTTGCTTCAGGAGTCAGTCTATTATCACGCAGGTGTTGCTCGAGGTTTGCTCGAGGCAAGACGACCTTAGGTTTAGGCTTATTTGCATTCTCACGATAACAGAGTCCATGTTTTAAATAGGTACGTAAAATAATACCTGTGGCTTACTTTGCTGCTCAACACTTAGTTACGGTTAGAGCAGTGTTATCGTCTCGTTGCGTCCCTTATAAACATCTTCCAGGACAGCTCTGACAGGGCACCGATTTCTGAGTGTTGAGAGTTTTCATTACCGTTATTTTCACTGGTTTCAAGTGTACACTTAAACTGTCCAGGTTCAAACCTCCGCTCCGCGTTCCTAGACGATTTTCATTAAGAACACCCTCCAGGCAGCAAACCAAAGCGCCCCGGGCGCCCCGAAGCTGCAGCCGCCTCAGCGCTGCGCAGGCGCAGTGGGGCAAGAGGGTAAACTGGGAGGAGCCGCTGGGATTTTTCAGATAGCGAAAAAGGGAAAAGCAAAACAAAGCACTGGGTCCTAAGATGATAAACCAGGGTGGCTTTTCCTATTTTTCCTGTATTTTTTTTCCCCTCTTTTGTTTCTGAAGAACTAGTTGTGTGGCCTCCGGGGCCTCGCAGAGAAATCCTTTGTACAATTCCTCGGCTCTAGAGAACTGCCGCTAGCCTATCGGCTAGTTATATTAGTCTGATTTGTTCTCGCCGCGGAGTCTTGGCCTTTTTTCATTGACTGCAGTACTAATCCACTGGGGCGGCAAAAAAAAAGAAAAAAGAAAGTGGGGAGCAGGGGATCACAACTCCACATAAGCCGTTCCTACTCCCCGGCCTTACCCAAACAACGCGAGATTTGCCTGGTCCCGGAGAAGCGCCCTCCTCCCCACCCCACCCCACCCCCAGTGGCGTTTGCGCATGCGTCTGGCTAATTTTCGCGCGCAAAAAGTTTGAAAACGTTCTACGGGGCAATTGGCGACCGAATTTGGCCCTCGGAAAATTTCCGTCGCTTTGACCCGATGGATTCAAGTACACAACACCACATTCTTTGGGATTTTGCAGTCAAAACTCCACGAGCTTGTATGGTCTTCCTGTCTTTCCGTTTTTATATTGGCCGAGAACTCCGTGTGAGAGAAGGTTTCAGTGAATCAAGTAGAAAAAGAGTGGGAGTGGGAGAGCCGGCCAAAGTTTTAAAATAAAGGTGATGAGTTTGATGTGTTTGGGAAGATACCTCTGGGAGCGACATAAATCTGAGGGGCCGAAGGATTTTTTTTGAGGGGGGGGGCGGCTAGTGACCAAGAGAGGATATGGGTGTATATTGTGGGAAGAAGATGGGAAGACTTGAGAGGTAAAAATGAAGGCAGTAACTACTGAGAGGTGAGACTAGAAAGTCAGAACTGTTGACAGTAGAAAAAATGTTTCTTAAAATAGTGTGAACCTATGTATGTTTGTAAACAAAGGCAGAAATTCCACGCACTGAGTCCATGATGTATGTAAGGTGGAAATTCTGTAAGTCCCTAAGGGAGCGGAACAAGGAAGGTTCTAAAAACCATAGTCCCGAGCAAGGGCTCAGGTTGGGATCGGGAAGAACAGTCAAGGTAACAAAAGTCAGGAATTTGAGAACCGTCTTGAGGGATCTGACTAATCTGACCTCCTTTCTCTCTTAGGGTACATGGAACACCTGCACAAGCATTGGATTTAGCACTGCAACATCTTAAAGGTACCACCCAACGCCTGAAGTGTCTTTCTCCTTCCAATGGAGTCCCCTGGCCCCTACAACCTCCCACCTACCCCATCCTTTAGCCAGAATGAAATGTGGATTTTATGGAATGAAATGGTGGAATTTAGCTACCAAATTCCTCAGATGTGTCACTGGCACTTCGCAAAAGTACATACTTCTAGCTTCCCAGTTCACCAGGTATTAGAGTCTATCTTGATATTGGCAGCAATTTTATGCAGTATAGCCAGTAAATTTTGCTTCTTTGTGTCCTGTCAGAAGTACAAGGCAGAGGAATGCTGATGGAGTACATACTTTTATTATGCCTCACAAAGGAATGGTTGATAGGTAAGCAATACAGCTTCATCTGTAAGAATAAACATCGAGGCCGGGCTCGGTGGCTCAAGCCTGTAATCCTAGCTTTTGGGAGGCCGAGGTGGGCGGATCGTTTGAGCTCAGGAGTTAGAGACCAGCCTGAGCAAGAGTGAGACCCCATCTCTACTATAAACACAAAGAAATTAATTGGCCAACTAAAATATATATAGAAAAAATTAGCCGGGCATGGTGGCGCATGCCTGTAGTCCCAGCTACTTGGGAGGCTGAGGCAGTAGGATTGCTTGAGCCCAGGAGTTTGAGGTTGCTGTGAGCTAGGCTGACGCCATGGCACTCACTCTAGCCTGGGCAATAAAGTGAAACTCTGTCTCAAAAAAAAAAAAGAATAAACATCGAAAGCCACAAGATTGAAGCTAGTAGTGATGGAGAAGGATCCAGGTATGAATGAATATATAGAATGGAAAGTACTTCAGTAAAGAGCAGACATGGTAGTCACCTACCAAGAAGTTCTCCCCAGAGCACTTCATTTCGTTTTTGCAGCCTAAAGTATATTCCTGCCGCTTGGGCTATATGTGTGGAATTCACAGGAAAATGCTACAGGACAAATCAATAGATGCAATAAAATGTGATTTCTGGGATGAAGCCTGGGTGTCTTGTTTTAGGGAGTGGAATCATCTAGCTCCAAGAGGTGTGACATCTCAATATATCTTAGAAAGTGTAGAATTGGGAATCAGACCTGGGGTTTGGCTTTAGGGTCTTCCAATCACTCTGTGTAACCTCTGTGAGCCTTGGTTTCCTTATTCGTAAAATAAGAATAACAATGTCTATCTCTGGATAGGATAGGATTATTGTAATGACAAAATGAGGTACTATTGAGAAGACTACATGAGTTCCTAGCATAGAAATTGGTATATAGTATTTAGTACATGCCACCTACCCATTGAATTATGGATGCTATATGGAGCATAGGTCCATCTATTTTTAGAGAGCCTTAAGACAGGTTCTCTACCTTTCTTGCACATTAGAATCACCTGGGGAGCTTTAAAAAATCCTAATGCCCAGGCTTCACCCTAGACCAATTAAATCAGAATCTCTGAGTAGAGCCCAGACATCAGTTGTTTTTTTTAAAGCTTTCCGTTTTGCAACTAAGGTTGAGAGCCACTGCTTTAAAAGTTCCCTCTAGAAGAGGAAAATAAACCTTTGGCTTAAGAACTCTTGATCTGGATGGTTATATATTTGAAAAATTTCTAGAAGAATAAAGGCTAGAGCTTGAGATGGGCAGATGAGTAGGGTATACTGAGCCATATTCAAAGGGAGCCTATGGTGAAAAGAATGGGGTTAGCATACTAATTTGGAAAAGGTCAGTGATGAAGTCATTTATATAGGTGCCAGGAATACACAGGATTTGCTGTAGAGATGGAAGACTTTGAGCCTCCCAGGCTAGTCCTTTTATCTAGCACAGGCAACACAGATGATGATGTCTTTATTGCTTTACCACATGTCAGTCTTGAACTATGAGCATGGCTGATGGCAGTAGTGGGTTGGGGTGAACTTTTACAGTCTGTTCTGCTCTGTTGGTTGGGGAGGGCATCAAGGCATGATTGAAATGTGTGCATATGGGTATTCTTTTCCAATGAGGGGGTGCAGGTGGGAATGTATGTACCACCAGCCACTGATAATGAAACCTCTTCCCAAAGCCTATCAGGGTTCATGTGGCTGCTCTGACTACACACATGGTTTTGTTGTTTGTCAGATGAGAAAGGTGAGGTTCAAATCTACCTTTGTAGCCTTTCAGTGAATAAGAGTATTACTTTGATGGAATAGAAGTGTCATCTCTGGGTCAAGAATTTCAGCTGTTAAGACACAGATTCTTTCTAGTAGGACAACTCTAGTTTTTAGGGATAAGTAATTCAGAAGTTAAAAATCATACTACTTAATTCACTAGATATCAAGACCCAAATATAATGGTAATAGTTAGGAGTATCTTTTGCCACATGGGGTTACCTGTGTTTAGTTGGGTCTCTTTTCTTGAGAAGCAGGCACACATGAGTGAGAGACAGAGTCCTCCTGGGACAGGAGGTACACTGGACAGATTGGTGTCTGTCTTCAATGTTTTTTTATGAGTTAAAATGAGCCAGGACTGGAGCCAAATACAAGTGATGCTTCAGGTTCTTGCTGGAGACCGCTAGTACTTTTGCACAGGAAGCAAAAGCAGGAAAGAGTTTAGGGTCCCAGATAGAGAAAACAAAATAAAACAAAACAAAAAACCCCAGACTATGGTTAGGTCTTCTCTGCTTTGTGGATGTCAAATGCCTGTTGGGACCTTGTTCAAAAAATTTCATATTGTACCAATATAGGGATAAGGGGGTCCAGTCCATCTTTCTGCCTCTTTTTGGGATATTGGAAAAAAAAATTCTATATAATTGGTATAGTTCAGCAATGAGACTACTGTCTTTGGACACAAGTGGGCTTTTCTTTTGTATGCAATGTTTTTTACTCTGTGAAAAGTATTTTGAGTCAAGTGCTAGGAAGCTTGATGATATAGTGTATCTTCCAAAAATGTATCTGCCATTATTAGAGTTGCAACCTCCTGGAATACTAAATGGAGTGTATCCAGGGGATGTAGTAGATAATCTTAAGAACTGAGCAAACACTTGCCAGAGCCAGAGTTGGCTCAACTGAGACTAGAAAATATCAATCTGTTCTAGATCCAATCAGTATAGTTTTCTGAGTTTCTCAATCAATATCCAGGAGTCCAAGGACTCAGAGAAAGAGGTTGTCAGGGGCTACCAAAATTGGGGATTACTAAAGTGGGTATGAGGAAAAGACAAAGACATTGGTTTGCTCTTGTCTCTAGCAAGAGTGTTGGTAAAATGGCTAAACTTTGTTGGCTAGGTAAGGAGACAAGGGATTCAGAGACTATGCAGGGGTCAAGTTTCTAGAGGTTATGAAGTAGGCGAAGAGCAGATTATGCAGAAGTGAGGAGTAGAATGGGGTAAGAGAATGGGCGACTTGAGATGAGGGAAGCAGGTTGAGAGTTAGAAATAGAAAAACTAAAAGTGGTAACAGTTTAGATAAACTCTTATGAAAGGATGTTAAATAGGGGTGCTGCCTAACATCCTAAGACAAGATAACAGAGACAGATTTCTGTGGGATTTGTGCAAAATGTAGGAGGGTGAAAACTGATTAGACTACTCTTAAATTCTCACCGGTTTCAAGGGCTTAAAAGAGTCAAGAGTCAAGATTGGGAAAGGGATTTTTTTTTTTTTTTAAGACAGAGTCTCACTCTGTTGCCCTGGGTAGACTGCTGTGGCGTCAGCCTAGCTCACAGCAACCTCAAATTCCTGGGCTCAAGCAATCCTTCTGCCTCAGCCTCCTGAGTAGCTGGGACTACAGGCATGCACCACCTTGCCCGGCTAATTTTTTCTACATATTTTTAGTTGTCTGGCTAATTTCTTTCTATTTTTAGTAGAGACGGTGTCTCGCTCTTGCTCAGGCTGATTTCAAACTCCCGACCTTGAGCAATCCACCTGCCTCGGCCTCCCACAGTGCTGGGAAAGGGATTTTGAAGAGGATATTTGAATGGAATTATTGGAGTGCTGTGAGGACTTCATCACTGAGGAGGAAAAGAAGTGTTTAAGCCCTTCACCCAAAGACTAGGAAAAGGGGCCTTCAATGAGACCACTTGGAAAACTTCCCAGAATTTATGGGGACACAATGCACTAATGTCTGTCTTCCACCTGAACAATCTTACAGGCTGAAAGAGAGTTTGCTACTTTGTTAGCCATGGCTTTATATTCCTGAAATTTATCAGGGCAAAGAAGACATGCATGTTTCCTGCAAACTCAGGGAATGAAGAAAGAGAGAAAGAGAGAGAGGCACCAGCAAGGGGTCAACTCTGGACCTGACCAAGATGATCACCCAAATTGATGAATAGGCTTCATCAGGGAAAAACGAAAGATCTTTCTAAAGTTAGGGTAAGTGGCCTGCTGGTTAAAGGAACTGCAGTTGAGAAATTCATAGATATAGAAGTTTGTCCCCCAAAACACACAAAATTGCCCATGAGATAAGAAGTCAGCTTTTAATACCCGTGAGGTGCAAAGAAAGTGATGACAGCTTATAAAGTACCAACAAAGTAAGACTGTTGTTCATCTTACTCTCTAACAATGATAGGGTTAGAAATTGGGATGGGCATGATCTGAGGGTTAGACAAACAAGTCAGGGAAAGAGGGAAGTGGCTACACTCTTTTCCTAAATGTAGGCTTCCCTATCTGTAGCAGGCACAAACTGGGAGGAGGGGGAAAAGCCTAAATTTTAAGTCGGGTGCCAAATTTTGACTATTGTGGAGGACTGGATATTTTAATTATTAACATCTCTTAACTAAAAGTAACCAGAAAAAGTAATGGTACCACCCACATTTTAATCCAGGGATAGGAGAAGAACCAACAACTATAGGGTGTTTTCAAAGGAACAGTGGAAAATAAAAATTAAGTTGTTTGAGTTAATCCCCAAAATTATGCTTGTTCACTCTTTTTGAGCACTTACTTTGTTTTTTAGATTCTAGAGGTATAAAGATGAATTGGATGACATTCCTCCCTACAAGAATCTAGGAACACAAAACAATATCATAGAAGTAATACATGTGGAAATTAAAGTACTATAGTAAAAAGGAAGATGTAAGTAACTTATTTTGGAAGGGTGGGGGGTGGAAGAGACTTAGAACTGTAGACAAGACAAAACCGAGCAGGGTTTGAGAAAGGAGTAGATGTTCACAAGGTGAACAAGGCAGAGAAGCTGTGTGTCAAGTCTAAGCCTAGAGGCATGAAACAGCATGGTGTATGTATGGGAGCACTACACTCAGTGTGACGCGTGTGTGTGTTTAGTGGGTGATTAAATTGGAGGTCATAGATGGTGAGGAGTTTAGACTGGGGCTGTTGGCAGGCTCACCTGGAGAGTTAATGGAAGTTTAAAAACATACACTAAGTTGCTAGTTAATTTCTTCCATCAATCCTTCCTCCCTGTCCTTGTCTTTGCCTTTTATAAATTTTGCCAACAGCCCCTTTTTAGAGAGTGCTAAGAAGGTGGTATAGGAACTCTTTTTCCATCCCAGTGCTGCCAGCTGGTTGGCTGTATATCTGACCTAGGCTGGGTCGGACTGACTCTGCCTCCTAAGAGTTTAGAATCAGAACATTGAGAGACTGGGTCATTTTGACAGGAGCATTGAATTTGTAAGGATGTGTAAATTTTAGATCCAAGACTGCCATTTGGGGTCAGCCATTTGGGAGCCAGTAATACAATGGGGAACAAACACAACTAACTGATCTTTTAGGAGAAGCCGGTGAATGCAGCTAATGAGGAGAGAGAGCTGAAGACAGTAGGCTATGTGGCTCAGAGAGAAAGAGATGGAGTCAGTGTCTTTCTCTGTCTGTTTCAGTCCCATCTGAAAGGCTGCCATTTTTTGTTCTTAAGTTCTCTGCACTTTCTCTGAGTCCTTATAATAAATCCATCTCCACTTAAGTGACTTTCTTTTTTTTTGAGACAACTGTGTTATGTACCTAACTGTGTTTACCCCTTCTTAATGTTCTTGTCCTAAAAAAACCACATATCTTCCACATCAGAGACATACACATGTGTAGCAAGGACACTTACTTAACTCACTACAGTTCAGATATCTCATGAAAATGTAAGTCCCTTATTTTGTCTAGAGTTTTCACCTGTGTATTAGTTATCTATTACTGCATAACAAAACATCCCACAGTTAGGCCTGGGCTCAGGGCCAGGCATTGTGGCTCACGCCTGTAGCCCCAGCACTTTGGGAGGCTGAGGTGGGAGGATCACTTTAGCCCAGGAGTTCAAGACCAGCCTAAGCAACATAACAAGACCTTGTCTCTACAAAAAATTAAAAAATTATCCAGGTGTGGTGGTATGTGCCTGTAGTCCCAGCTACTTGAGAGGCTGAAGAAGGAGGATCACTTGAGCCCAGAAGTTTGAGGTTGCAGTGAGCTATGCTGATGCACTTTAGCCCAGGTAAAACAGAGTGAGAACCTGTCTCAAAAAGAAAAAAACACAACCCATAGTTTAGTAACTTAAAATAATAATATCAAGCCCAAAGAGCTTATAGAACAAAAACAAAAAAAATTAAAGACTAATAAACATTTTATGATAGTTTCTGTGGATCAGGAATTTGGGAGCAGCTTAGCTGAGCCATCTGGCTTGGGGTCTCTCACAAAGCTGTAGTTGAGATGTTGGCTAGGGCTGCAATCACTGGACTGGGGCAGGAGGATCTGCTTCCAAGGCAGCTCACACTCCTGGTTATCTAGTTGGTGAGAAGCCTCGGTTTTCTACCTCTGGACCTTTTTACAGGCAGTTTGAGTGACCTTATGACATGGTGGCTGGCTTACCCCAGAATAAGCAATCCAAGAGGGTGACAGCCAGGTAGAAACTGTCATTATGATCTTGCCTCAGAGGTTATACAGTATCACTTCTGGCATATTCTATAATATTTATTAGAAACAAGTAATTAAGTCTGGTCCACATTCAAGGGGATTAAGTTTCACCATTTGAAGGGAGGCATATCAAAGAATTTGTGTGGAGGTATTTTAAAACCACCACAAACTAACAGGTTACAGAAAAAAAACCCCAAGTGACTACACTGAAATTACAGTTTCAAATATAGTTCAGTTTCATTTAGTTCCTTTAAATAGTATAAGCCTCCTATGGATACAAATGTTTCATCTTTCATAATACCTCACAAGGAGGCCCTGTCATCTCCTACGAAGATGACATCCATTGGTAGGGAACCATGGGGTAACATACACATCCTGTGGCTTTGCTGAGAGAGATAGTACCTCCTGGCTTCAGTCTGGAGCTAGAGTGTGCACTGACTGGTGCCTTCACATGTCTAGCCCAATACGCCTTGTCTGCCTGATCTCTGGGGAACATGTTGTCCTGCAATGCTGATGAGGAAGCCTGCAGCTGGTGGACTCATGGCCCATCTTTGGCTTCAGGCAAATCTCCCAGGGAATATTGGCCACCTCCCCTTGCAGACCCAGCTTCCCTTTGGCCACTGTGTGGAGTCATCTTGTCTTGGCCATGGTAGGTCCATTGGCTGTTAGTTCAGCATCAAAGCTTCAAGGGAATGAGACAGGCTTGGATAATTGATTGCCCTATCTCTGTGTAACTGTGCTATTGAGGACTTGCCATTGGCCTTAACAGCCATAAAAAATGAAAGGAATGAGGTATGAGGGGCTTACGTAGTGGTCCCTAAAGGGGAATAAATGCAGAGATCCCTTGCCCTGAGTGTTCCTTTCACCATAGAAGTAACACATTGTGGTAGGCAGCCTTTTTATTTTTTATTTTTATTTATTTATTTATTTATTTTTTTTGAGACAGAGTCTCGCTTTGTTGCCCAGGCTAGAGTGAGTGCCGTGGCGTCAGCCTAGCTCACAGCAACCTCAAACTCCTGAGCTCGAGCAATCCTGCTGCCTCAGCCTCCCGAGTAGCTGGGACTACAGGCATGCGCCACCATGCCCGGCTAATTTCTTTTTTTATATATATATTAGTTGGCCAATTAATTTCTTTCTATTTTTATAGTAGAGATGGGGTCTCGCTCAGGCTGGTTTTGAACTCCTGACCTTGAGCAATCCGCCCTCCTCGGCCTCCCAGAGTGCTAGGATTACAGGCGTGAGCCACCGCGCCCGGCCCCTAGGCAGCCTTTTTATTTCATGACATTGACTTTTTGATGAGTCCAGGGTGTTTCTCTTGCAGAATAGTTTACATTCTCGATTTGGCTAATTATTTCCTCTTGATGTCTTATGACTGTTTCTCTAACTCCTGCTTTTTTTTTATTTTTTAAAACTGTAGGCTGGACGCGGTGGCTCACGCCTGTAATCCTAGCACTCTGGGAGGCTGAGGCAGATGGATTGCTCAAGGTCAGGAGTTTGAAACCAGCCTGAGCAAGAGCGAGACCCGGTCTCTACTATAAATAGAAAGAAATTAATTGGCCAACTAATATATATAGAAAAAATTAACCGGGCATGGTGGCACATGCCTGTAGTCCCAGCTACTCAGGAGGCTGAGGCAGTAGGATTGCTTGAGCCCAGGAGTTTGAGGTTGCTGTGAGCTATGCTGATGCCACGGCACTCACTCTAGCCTGGGCAACAAAGTGAGACTCTGTCTCAAAAAAAAATAAAAAATAAATAAAAATAGGAAATAACATCTTAAGCTGTGGATATTGATCCAGGAAAGAGCTTTAGTTTCTTGAATTATACTCCAGCTGCCCATGCCACTTTTTTCCTTACACAGTTTGTATTTCTGCACATTGCAAGTCAGCATTCCTCCCCTCAAAAAGTAAATATTCGGAATTGCCTTGGTTAGGATTCTGAGTTAGAGCCAGTTATATGGCAGTTTTATGTGACAAATGTATAGCTAGTTTAACACATTGACTGCTACACTAGAAAAAAAATTTTTTTCTTTGGGGCCATGGTGTTTTATTACAAAAATAGAATAAAAACTTCAAAAACAAAATGATCCTTTCTAATTTAATGAAAAATTTGTTATTTTTTATTTGCTGTACATGAGTTATATGCAATTAAATTGTCAATATTAATTGTAACAATAAGAACATCAAAAAGTAAGATTTTCGCAAACCAGCTGCAGGATTTTGCCCAGGGGCCACCCATCACATGACACGTATGCTACAGCATGGCAGTGTGAGTTGCTTGTGCACCACGAGGCTTCCAAGGTAAAGAGACATATGAGAGTTACATATGCTTCACAAGACCCCAGGCTCAAAACTAGCATGAATTAAATACAACTCACATGGCAGTTAATGTGTTAAATTCTTGATTTGGGGTAGTACAGCTGCTATCCAAGCATTAATCAAACTTATATTTATTTAAAATAATTTAGGCCAGGTGTGGTGGCTCATGCCTGTAATCTTACCTAGCACTTTAGGAAGCTGAGGTTGGAGGATCACTTGAGACCAGGAGTTTGAGACCAGCCTGAGCAACACAGCAGACATCTCTATTATTTCTATAAATCTCTATTTATTTCTATAAATAAATAGCCGGCTGTTTATTTATGTTTATGTGGTGTGCACCTGTAGTCCCAGCTGCTACTCAGGAGGCTGAGGTAGGAGGATCATTTGAGTCCAGGATTTGAGGCTGCAGTGATCTATGATTAATGCCACGGCATTCTAGCCCTGGTAAAAGAGGGAGACAGGAGACACTGTCTCAAAAAAGAAAAAAATAATAAAATAAAATAACTTAGCAATTCACATTCAAAAATATTTATCTTTTGTCCCATAAAATTGCAAAGCATTCACATGCTGTTCCTGGTGTGGTTCTAAGGGATCTCTCAGTTAAGGGAGTTAGAATTTAGATGATTACTTCCAAAAGTCAGAAGTCCCAGCCTGAGGAGAAATACATTCTCGTGTTCTTCTTATCACTCTGTGATGGCTCTCCATGGTCATACTGTGACGCTAGCCTTTTCATTCTGTTGCACCTAACTAGATTTTTCAGGAAAGGAGCAGTGAAGGATGGGGAGGAGTTACTATCACAGTGTCCATACTAATTCTTAGAATTCTTTTAAGGTTTAGGATCAGCAACAATCCACTTTGGCTCTGAGAATGCTAATTGTAAGCCCTCAGCAATTCAGTCCTTTTCCCTCTTCCTTTATTTAGTCAGCAGAATCCCATGGTGACCGGTTTTGAAAGAAATCATCCCCTTTAGCAGTTACCTAGCACCATGGCAACCAGGACGTCAGCAAAGCAGGATAGACTCCGCACAAAACGGCTCCAATCAGGCTCCCTCCCTGCGCCTTTAATTTAGCCTTGCCTAAGTCCTGGGGATGGGGCTAACAGTATCTAGACCTGTACACTCAAGAATTCCTCTGTTTCTGTGGTTTTGCCCATGAGCATAGATATATGGGTATATAGTGAACTATGTTATGAAAATCTGCCCCTCCTGAAAAAACCCCATAGAACATGTTTAAAGGATGGGTGATGGGATGGGCACAAGAGGTAGGTAGGGAATAGTCTTTTGGGTTTAATGAAATGTAAAAAAATTATATTGTGTTTATAAGGTAATGGTAAATTGATAATAGGGGAAATAAGAGCCCTAAATATAAATTTATATTTAGGCAAAGGTCCTCAGAGAAATATTTAAAAAATATTTTTATTTACCTGAGAGTGAAATAGACAAATAGCTTTTAACAAGCTCTGAAGAGGGTGTAATGCTGTCCGTGGTGCTGAACATTCGATTATTGCAGATATGCTAAAGGGGCTTCAGAGGGAGGTTAAGGAACACCTTCCCAGGTCTGGGTACTGATGGTAAGGAAGAGGGGAGTTGAGGAGAAAGCATCATTTCCCTCCCATACTGAGCAGCTCTGCTCAGGATAAAATCTTCAGATGAAAAACAAAAAAGAAAGTAAAGAAGGCTGGAGGTTTGGGTAGTTGAATCTTCCCCTTTTCATATGGAGATTTTTGGTCTGAGCCAATCAGGCCAGAGATTTCTGCTGCTTTGCTCCTGAAAGGGAAAGTGGGGGAAGGGAGAGAGAAGATGGCCACATTCTCCCCTTGAGCCACATGATCCATTTCCCATGTGACACATTCCGGAGCCTTGGAAGGGAGAAGGGAGGGGCTCCAAGAGAGTGGGGCTGGGGGCGGGAAGATGGTTTAACAATCTACCCTGCACGGCGTCATCTTGTCTCCCTAACAGGAAGCAGGCTGTAAGCCAAGGGGAAGGCAGAGGACAGATATGAATGTGTTTCCAAGCTTTCCTGATGGTTTAAGGCATTCTCCAAACTCCTGTGCAAGGGCTATTCCTGATCAAGAAGACCTCAGGAGACCATCTCTGAAATCAAGTCTGGATGAAGGTATGTGATTGAGATCATGTGGTATCGCAACTGAAATTTGGTTCAGAGGACATAATATCTTCTTTATTTCCAGGCAATTTGGAGATTTTGTCCTGGCTTAGATGCTGGTTAGAGGCTTTAGATTTGTTACAGGTCCAGAAAAGATAGCTAGGTAATTCTGTAAAATGAATAATTCACCAGAGTACATGCCTGTTGAAAAATTATGGAAATTGAATGTAGTGATAATTAATAAAACAAAGCACTCATTGATGAAAACGATCTTTTTTTCCTTGAATCCTAGAAGGAGAAAAAATTACAGAAACCAGCTAGATTTCATTGTCACTGCAATAAAATCCTGTTTCATGGCTTTTCAGCTGCTTATTCTATGCCCATATTCCCAGAGGTTATTGGCAGTGGCTTAGGGAGCCTGAGTGGGCAGGCATGCTGTTCCTTTGAGCTATGTGATCATCTTCCTTTTGATGTTCCTGGTACCAAGAGTGTTTGTGATTGCTCCTAGCCATGGCTTAGGACAGTATATTGCCACAGAATTTCACATCTTATTGAATTGCTACCAACAAGGCCCTGGGAAAGTTCTCAAAGGAATCTACCAAAGTTACAGGCTAAAATAATCTGTCATGGCAAGGTGCAGTGGTTCATGCCTGTAATCTTAGCACTTTGAGAGGCCAAAGCAGGAGGATAGTTTGAGCTCAAGAGTTCGAAACCAGCCTGGGCAATAGCAAGATCCTGTCTCTACAAAAAATTAAAAAAATTAGCCAGGCATGTTGGCATGTGCCTGTACTCCCAGCTACTTAGGAGGCAGGAGTTGAAGGCTGTAGAGAGCTCCTGTGAGCTATTATGATACCACTCTAGCCCAGGCAACAGAGTAAGACCCTTTCTTAAAAACCAAACTGTCATGAACCCAAGTCTTGGTGTCTTTGACTATATCTAGTACTAAGAGAGGAGCTAGCAAGTTTAAATTTTATTTCGTCTTTATTTAACAAATACTTATAAAGTTCTTGCTATGTGCAAGGCACTGTTCTAAACACAAATGGTCATTTAATCCTTACAAGAACCTTTTGAGGGAGGTATTATTAACTATATTTTAGAGATGAAGAAACTGAGGCACAGAGAAGTTAGGGAAGTTTCTCAAGGTCACACAGCTAGCAAATAGTAGAGCTAGAATTTGAACCCAAGAAGCTTAACCCTAAAGCCCATGCTTTTAACCACTGAGCTATTCTGTTTGCTTGCTCAAATTCAAATGATGTCAGTAGTTGATTTGGCTACAAATTTTGTTCAGCTGATGCTACTAGAATATTGAATCAGCTTGCCTGGCTAAAACAGAGCCCCAGTGAAATCTATATTTAATCTTGAATTATCCCAATAGTCACATTCTGTACCCCCAAATAACCCAATAAGTGCTTGTTCTTTTTCCCTTGTGCTGTATAGATATTTGGTAGTAAAACATTATGTTAGTATGGTGACCAAAAGATGTCTAAAGGAAAAAAAGAAATCTAGAATTACATCATTTTTTTTTTAATTGAACCTAGAAACATTCTTCCATCCTCAGAAATTTAGCAACATGACCATCCTGAGCATATTGTCTTTAAAAGCACTTACCTGGTTCTCAAAATAAAATAAATTGATTAAATATTTCTAAGATTATACATAAAAACTATGATATCAAACTGACTGGATTTATTGTTTTAAAATAATATTATATTTTAAAGGAGTAGATTTCTCATTGCAAATTATTTTAGGTTTTTAAGGGTAAAAGAGGAAATTTGGTAATTTTTTTGACTGCTAGAAATTTCTGAGATACAAAGAAATTGTATCCCTTTGATCTGTGTAGATTTCCTTCTGGTCCTTAATAATAAAAGACGACTGATTTGATTCCTATATGCTGTGGGAAAACTAATAGAGGTATTAGGTCTAAGATACAAAGGGGAAGAAAAGGGACAGGAATCTCAAATTTGTGAAATTCTTCGATAAGTGAGGTGTTTCTCTCCAGGGTTTCATTGCACAGTACTTTGAAGAGTAATTGTGTTGCCTACAATATTGAACTTTAATCTTTTAGCTTAAGCCTTTGATCCCTTCTGAAATCTACATTTTCCTGGGTCAAGTAACACTTTTATGCTACTACAGTTACCTGAAATGAGCTTCTTGAGAGAAGGGACGATATAGTTCTATCTTTGGATTTCTAGTGCTTACTTCCATGCCTGGTCTGTGGTAAGCTCTCAGTATACACTTGTGAATGAAGACTGGGAAGACTAAGGCTCTGACAGCATTCTGCTGGTGTCAGTTTGGGGGCCCATGTCTGTTTTGTTTTGGATGTGTTTATAGGAAGGATGGTGAGGAGGCAGATGTGTAGTAAGAGAAAACTTGGCAACAGTCAAAATTATGCCTGAAGTTTATATAGTCAGGCTGGCTCTGGAGCAGCAGCAAAATTAGCGTTCAGGAAGTATCCATACATTTTTTTCTGGCAATCACCAATCCGCCTGACATTTTTATTTACATTTAGAATGAAGTTCTCCTGATATTTTCATTTCTGTCTAGATGGAGGCACCCCTAAGTCTCATTGTCCCCTGATGTTGTGTCTGGTCCCATCTCCCAATGTAGAAACAGTTCACCTTGGGTTGAGAGTGAATGAATGTCTTGAGGAGGTCCACTCCTGCCCAGGCAGTCCTCTCCTAATCCAGTCTGGCTCCCTGTCCCTGAATTTCGCACAGAAACCTCACAGGACTGCAGGACTCCTCTGAGGTATCTTGGGTGTCAGCATGGGTTAGGAATAGACTGCCTTTCCCAAACGATGTCAGTTAGGACCTGAATGCAAGATTTTGAAAGCTTGGTCAGGGTTTAAATTCAAGTTAGCAGGCTAATGTGGCTTAAAATAATCACCCTCCTTATGATATATACAAATATAACCTACTCTATTATTTTTCCATCTAATAAAACCATTAAGGAGAGGAAGATTGGGGGATGTGGATGTGGTAGGGGTCCCTGAATCCTACCAACTCATCCTCCCTATCTCCAGTGTTACCTGCTGAGTGAGCTGCACGAAAGAAACAGCAGCCCTGCTGGAAGCGCAGACCAGCTGGACAAGTGCTGCATGCCCACCTCACGCACACGGGGCTTCGCAGATGAGCAGGGCTAGCACACACATGAGGCATGGATCTGGAGGCCTAGCTCGGCTTCCTACCCATCCTTCTGGGTCTTAAAAGGGGCAACTTACTCAACCAGCTGAACGGGAGAAAATAGAACAGAGGGAGAGAAAGTAGACAGGCTTGAAGAAAGGCCTTCCAAGTTTGCTTTCAACTTGGAGGAGTGGAAAGAACTAAGAAGAGGGACAGTGAGTATGGATGAAGGATATGAGAAAATGATCCCTGGGTCCTGCCTTTCAGACACAGTAACTTGCCCACTGATAAACCTTGCTAAATGAGTCAGGCCAGAGGAATTATCAAATGCCTTACGAGGGTATATATATATATAGGGAGGAGAGGAAATAGAGAAAAGGACTAGAGAGTGGGTGCCATTTCTTCTCTATGAGCCAGGGCAAAAAATGGAATGACTTGGCAATTGTCCTTTCTGAGAGGATAGTTTAAAAAGCAAAAGGGGAGTTGCCATCATGAATATATTTGAGCCTAGGAGTTAGAGATTGAGGTGAGCTATGATGATACCACTGTACTCTACCTGGGCAGCAGAGTGAGACTCTGTCTCAAAAATAAAAGAATTAATTAGAATAAGGATATCTACATAACAATTTTCTTTTCAACATATTTTCTTAGGTGGAAAATTAAAGGATTACAGTTATAGGTTGAGATCCTAGAGTTGCACATAATTCTGGATATATCCATGAAGGTTTATCACACATGAATACATTTGTCACAGATGTCTCTGAAGAAGAAAGGTTGATTTGGGTCAACCATTGTTGATATGCAAAGAAGATTAAAATAAGAAGCACTTAACAGCAAAAAAAATTAAAAAATGAAAAACAAAATTTAAAAAAGAAGCACTGAAAAAGGATAACAGTAACATTAATTTATAAAATGTCTAAAAATGGATGGCACTAAAATTTATATTAACTGTGTGAAATATATGTAAATACATGTTCAACCATATTTTCAGTGACATCTGATTTCATATAGTTGTATAATTTGTCAATGAAAAACACATACTAATGCAATATTAAATTTATCAATAACTTCCACTTCATGAACTTGAAGGTAGCTTTCTGGAAAACCTTGATTGAAGACCGTGGTGAAGATAAAAATTTATCCAGAGTGTTGATGTGAATATGATAAGAGAGAAAGTACATGCTCATGAGAAACAGAGTGCTTAGTAACTTCCTGTTTAGTGTTTATACTTCTTAACGAATCCTTCACCTTCTTTTCGAATAGCTGCAAATTGCATCTACCTTACAGCTCTTTGCTTTGATTGTAATGAGTCTAGTCTTTGCCTCCTCACCTCTATCATATTTAAGACGCTCTACCAGGGATGTTGGTACTGAAATCAAAGCTTGGAAATGAAACCAAACATTTACTTCCAAAACAACTGGTTGCCTCTAACTCAGTGAGCAGGTGTTCAAAAAGTGTTTGTTGTAATGTATTGTATTTGGTAAGGTGCAAATTCCTTGGTGAAAGACACAGTACTGGGAAGAAAGGTGTAGAATATTGGTAGAGGACAGTCAGGGGTTCCAGTAAATGTTTCTTCCCCTGAGAGGTTTGGTATTAGATGGAATGGAAAGCAAACACAGGTGGCAGGTGCTCCCTGACCAGACCACTTCTCACAAGGCATCTTCAGTAAGAGATTGTTGACACATCAGGATAATTACTGTGGAAGGCTGGGCTGAACCCTAGGTGAAATTGATCTGTCCTTTGGAGACCCATGCTACTGATCTTTGATGTCAAAGGCGCCCAGTGCTGGGAGCATTAAACTCCCAGCAGCCCTAAACAACTTCCCTGTCCTCCCGTCAAAATGTACTCTCAGGATGAGGTCTCTGCTAGATGAAAGTGGTGGGTTACAAATTGAATCAGTGTATGTTGCTCATCCTAGGCAACAATGTCTGTCTGTCACTTTTAGTTCATAGAGCTGAAATGACCCTGGATATCTTCTAGGCCAACTCATATATATTGTAGACATGGAAATGTGGATTCAGGGAGATTGATTTACTAGAGGTCCTTATAACTGATATAAAAATAAGACCAGGTCTGTTGACTTGTTGTTCAGTGCTTATAATCAGAATTAGAACCCAGGTTTCTTAGCTACCAGTCCAACGTGTAAGGTGAAGTAGAAAGCACCATACTTTTTAAGCTTTTTGGGTTTTCTAATACCATTCCAGATCCTGGTGGAGTAGTGGAAGGTGATATTGAAGGTATGAATTTTAGCCCTCATACTCAATTATATAAGAAATGCTACACTGACTTAGTTTCTGTTGCTGCTGTAACAAATTAACACAAGTTAAGTGGCTTAAGATAACACCATTTATTGCCTTATGGTTCTGCAGGCCAAAAGTCTGAGTGGGTTTGGCTGGTTTCTCTGCTTAGAGTCTCACAGGCCTACAGTCAAGATCTTCGTAGGACTGTGACCATCCTTTTTAGAGGCTCTGGGGTTGATTCCCCTTTCAAGCTCATTCAGGTTGCTGACATAATCCAATGCCTTGTGGTTGTAAGGTTAGGGTCCCATTTCCTTGATGGGTAGAAGTTGGGGGCCACCATAATTCTTAGAGGTCTCTCCCTGGTCCTTGCCTGTGGGCCCCTGCATCTCAGAACTAGCAATGGCATGTCAGTTTCTTCTTGTACATGGAACCTCTCTCTGACTTCTGCTGTATCTCTCTGTCACCAGCTGGAGAAATTCTCTACATGTAAGGGCTCATGTGATTAGATTTGGCCCACCTGGACAGTCCAGGATAATCTCCCCATTATAAGGTCCACGACCTTAATTGCATATGCAGAGTCCCTTTTGCTATATAACATAACAAAGGATTAGAATATATCTTTGGGGGACTATTCTGCCCACTACACACATTGTTTCCTTTAAATGATGGCAAGGCTCTATCCTACCAGGCTAATGGGAAAATCAGTGACAGACATTACTGGGACTCCCTCTTCCCAAGTCCAGGGTTCTTATACAGAACAAATATATGAGGTGGTCCCTTGGATTTCCTCTGGTTGTATCAGAGAAGTAATTGTGGTCTGAGCTGTTGTGGGTCCTTGGAGGCTGATGGATTTGCTGCTTCAGGACCACCCTTGGGGCAGTGGATTCTTCCTAGCTGTGTTCCTCCATTACCTCCTGTCACTGACCTGGCGCACAGTGAGGAAATGAGGCAAGGATCCCAGGCCCCTCTCTCGTTCTTTCTCTCTTTCTAGCTTTATTGAGGTATTGTTTTTTTTTTTCTTTTGAAACAGAGTCTCACTTTGTTGCCCAGGCTAGAGTGAATGCCATGGCGTCAGCCTAGCTCACAGCAACCTCAAACTCCTGGGCTCAAGCAATCCTTCTGCCTCAGCCTCCCGAGTAGCTGGGACTACAGGCATGTGCCACCATGCCCGGCTAATTTTTTCTATATATATTAGTTGGCCAATTAATTTCTTTCTATTTATAGTAGTGATGGGGTCTTGCTCTTACTCAGGCTGGTTTCGAACTTCTGACCTCGAGCAATCCACCTGCCTCGGCCTCCCAGAGAGCTAGGATTACAGGCGTGAGCCACCACGCCTGGCTGAGGTATTGTTTATATGCCATAAAATTCACTTATTTTGAGTACATGATTCAGTGTTTTTTTTAAATCTACAGAATTATACAACCACCACCATAGTCCAATTTCAGAACATTTTCATCCCAAAAGGATCCCTTGTGCCCATCTAGGCCTATTTTTTTGCATTGCTCCTGGGGAAGGGACACAGTCACATTCCTGGTTCAAAGGTCCTCATTTCTTCCTCTTCCCCCCAGGACAACGCCCTCAGAGAAGTCAGCTTCCAGAAGACAAGAACCAAGGAAACATTTGTCTCAGGCTCAGTAATAACAACTCTGCACTAAAGCAAAGCAGCATTTAGGATCTGACTTTATTCTCAGAATAGGAGAGGAGAAAAAAACAATCTCAGCAAGGAGCACACCACACATCAACATCTCAATGATTTATCCTGCCTCCTAGGGTGGGGTGGAGTCTACAAATTGCACCAAGTAGGCAACCACTGACTCCATTGAGCAGTGATCTGTAGGTGAGAGAGTCAAACTTCCCCCCCTTCCTGCTTCCCTCCTCTTCTAAGCAGAAACAGCTTTCTTTCTCCCAGCTTAAATGACCTGAGGATGACTCCACATAGTGTGAAGTGGGATGGAAAAATAAGGGGACCAACCTGTGTCACAAGAGGGAGGGGGCTCCCCAAGGCACTTTGTCCCCCAGACTCCATTTATCTCTTCTCTGCTCCCCATGTGATATCTGGGTTCTTTTGGCTACAAAGAACTCTGAATTGCCTTAAGGACGACAGACTGTCACAAGAACAGTATAAGGCCAGGCTGCAAGGAGTCTGAAACATTGTTCAGGATCTGGAAGGCAGCTGGGAATCCAAGGGAGTGTGGTGGCTGGATTCTTGGGTTGTCTGTCAGCAGCAAGAGCCTGGAGAGTCTACCACAGAGGAGCCGCTCTTCTCTGTCCTGCTTCCACCGCTCTTGTTGCCTCCCCGACCCCCCAGCCCAGGGGAGCCTCCCACCATGCTCTCGTAACAGCCTGCTCTTTTCTTTCATAGAACATATAACAACTTACTATATTTATTTGTTCTTATCTATTTATTACTCTCCTCTCCACCCGCTTCACAACTAACTAGACAGATCTTCATGAGGGTAGGGATACAGTTTTATTTGCCCCTATATATCTACTTCTTAGCATAGTACATTCTGGTACATAATATGATCTTAATATATATCAATGGAATGATGAATGAATTGATGAAAATAGGCAAAGAGAAAAATAGACATTTCTTCAAACTTACATAGTCAATGGCCAACTGATATTTCTACTTGGCTATTTAATGGGAATTTAACTTGTCTAAAATAGGATTTTTGATTTCTTGCTCCCCAGACATTTTCTCCTCTGCTCTCAAACCTAGGAGTAATCCCTATTCCCTGACCCCATCACACATCAACTAACTTTGTTGGCTCTGTCTCCAGAATGTTTTCAATATCCATCTACTTTTCTCCACCACCTATCCTGCTACAACCCTGGTCTAAGCCACCATCATGACTTACTTAGATTATTGTAATGCTCCAGGCCACCTACACAGCAACTGAAGTTATATTTTTAAAACATAAATCAAATTGTATTCATTTCACTCCTTTGCTCAAAACCTTTAATTAATTTTACTTCAGTAGAATAAAATCCATCCCCTATAGTGCCCTATGTGATCTGGCCCCTGCCTGCCTTTCTGGTTATATCAGATACCATTTTCTCCCCCATTTATATGCTCCAGCCATGTAACAAGCTTATTCCCATACTGGGCCTTAGCACTTACCACTTCTTTTGCCTAGAATGCTATGGCTGGCTTCCTGTCATTGGGGTTTCAGCTTCAATATCACCTCTTCATAGAACCCTTCTTTGACCACTCCATCTAAAATAAGACCTTGTATCAGTTAGGATGCTTTCAGGGCAAGTAACAAACCTCAAAGTGGCTTAAGTCATAAAGACATTGATTGCTTATGTACTAAGTCTCAAGGTGAATGTTCTAGCTGTACCACAATGTCAAGGCACTGTGGTATTTCTCTGTGAGTCTCAGGATTCTGCTGATCTCATAGGACACCACTCAGTGCCCTGACACCTTTATATGACAGTTTACAGAGGCATGAAGCAGAGGGGCAGCCAAGCCCATGAAAAAGCTCTTCATACATCTCTTTTATGCAGGAAGAAACATTTTTTCCAAGAACCTCCCAAAACCCTGCCAGGAACTTTCTCATGAAAGAAGGTGATGCTGATGTGACCCCAGCTAGCTACAAGGGATGGTGGGGAATCCTTTTTAGCTTTATCATGCCTTTTCAGCTTCTTGAGTGAGAGGCAGGCAGGGGAAGAGTTGGGAATGGCCATTGGGCAACCAACCAACCATCTGCCACTCCATTTCCCATCAATTCTTATTCCCTCATTCTGCTTAATTTTCTCCATAGCACTAATCGTGTCTGAATTTTTTATGTATTTATTTGTTTAGCTGTTTATTTATTTTTTTTTAATTTTTTTGAGACAGAGTCTCACTTTGTTGCCCAGGCTAGAGTGAGTGCTGTGGCGTCAGCCTAGCTCACAGCAACCTCAAACTCCTGGGCTCAAGCAATCCTTCTGCCTCAGCCTCCCAAGTAGCCTCCCAAGTAGTTGGCCAATTAATTTCTTTCTATTTATAGTAGAGACGGGGTCTCGCTCAGGCTGGTTTCGAACTCCTGACCTCGAGCAATCTGCCCGCCTCGGCCTCCCAGAGTGTTAGGATTACAGGCGTGAGCCGCCGTGCCCGGCCTGTTTAGCTGTTTATTATTTGTTTCTTCTACTAGAGGTAAGCTCCATAAAAGCAGGGACTTTGTCTAGTTAACATCAGTGTCCCCACCTGCTAACACAACCCTGGCTCACACTAAGTGATATTTTTAAAAATTGGATAACTGTATGATTGAAGATTATTTTGTATATGCCATCAGAAAAAAATGGTCATTTCTTAGGCTGAAATTTCTTTGTGTTTATTTCTTTTACTTTTCCATTTTATCTTACTTTATAGACTTTGTATAAGTAGCAGAAAGATAGGGAAGTTCAATGTCATTAAACCTGGAGCTGCATCCCTTCTACACAGAATTCTATCAGGTGGCAATTGGGGTGAGAAGTATTAGATAGTGTTCTTTATACACTCTTGGGAATGGTCACCCCCAAAGAGGCACCAGCGTACTCCAGCAACGTGATTTGCAAAGAATTATGGGAGGACTGCAGCCCATGGGCAATGTAAATCTTTATGTGGGGTAAGGCTCAGGCTTTTTTCAGTTCCTCTGGGTAGTGTAGTTAACCCAGGGGCTATCCATTCCTGCATGAAATTGTCAAGGAGGTGAAGTTTATCTTCTTCAACTGAGCCTTTTACCCTTCACCCACCCCTTCCCATAATGATACCCTATCTCCATTCTCTCAGATACTTACTAACCTCTTGGCTTTTGCTTTTGGCATCTTTCATGTTTTCATTTTCACTAAAATAATATATTTCAGAGATAGAATGCGTCTCAGAGATCACAGCGGATAAAATGTAAAAATGTTTGTTAACAAACGTTTACTTTTTTTTTTTTTTTTTTTTGAGACAGAGTCTCACTTTGTTGCCCAGGCTAGAGTGAGTGCCGTGGCATCAGCCTAGCTCACAGCCACCTCAAACTCCTGGGCTCAGCGATCCTACTGCCTCAGCCTCCCCAGGAGCTGAGACTACAGGCATGCGCCGCCATGCCTGGCTAATTTTTTGTATATATATATATTTTAGTTGGTCAATTAATTTCTTTCTATTTTTGGTAGAGACAGGGTCTCACTCAGGCTGGTTTCGAACTCCCGACCTGAACTCCCGACCTCGAGCAATCCGCCTGCCTCGGCCTCCCAGAGTGCTAGGATTACAGGCGTGAGCCACCACGCCCGGCAACATTTACATTTTAATAGGGACCTTGACTTTAAAAGAATGATGCTATAATTGTGAGAGGTTGGTGGGATAAGATGCCTTCTTGACTTCCTGACATCATGCCAAGGATGCTGGCCCTGTTTATTTCCGATATTTTGGATTTCATGTGAAGGACAAAGAAACTGGCAAAAGTGATAGAAGAGAAATAGTTCCTTAAATCTAGATATCCAGAATTTCTCACCCTGGAATGTTCATTGGCTATTTTGTGAAGTTAGAAGAGGCTGTTTTGAAAACGCTTCTCTGTTCAAAAAAATTATGTTGCTCCTGAAAATATAACCAATATCCAAACAAAAAGAAAGTGTGCCTGGTTTGATCTTAAGAAACTGCTTGATCCCAATTGGGAAACAGATAGAAAGGCACAAAGCTGGAAATATTATGGAGGAATACTTACATATAAGAGGAGGAAAGGAAAAAAACCACTAGAGAAGATTCCAGGCTTATAATCCTGTGATACTGGGAGTTCTCAGGTGGCGGAGAGAAGTTCTGTTTATACTGGTAGTATAAGGTTATTTTGCAATTATTCAAAATTAGCGAATGGAAAGTATCTAAGCAGAATGGATTCTGCATGCTTTTGAAAAAGACATTCAATCCAGTTATATTACATATTTTGGTACACCAAATATATTACATATTTTGGTACACCAAATATGTACACATATTTTGGTACACCAAATATAGCCAGAAAAAAGTTTGATCTGGCTAAGATGTCACGTAAAATCATCTCCAACTTGGAGAAAGGTTGTATGTATTTATTGGGGCCTCTGATTTTCCCCTTAAAAACATTGTTGTAAATGATAATTAAGTTCCTAAATTATGTGAGTAATGTTAGTATTATCATTAATAGTATGTGATATGTGATATGGTTACTAAAATTTGCTTGTCATGTGGTTTAAAAGACTCTTATGAGCTGACAGTAGTGAGAATGCTGATTTTTTAAGTACTTTCTATGTGCCAGACACAGAGCCAGGTATTTTATAGAACTATATAAGGATAACTTATTATTTTCCTCATACCAAGCAGATGTACATGTATTACATCAATTAACTCCTGGGCATATTCTCTCATTTAATTCTTATAATAATCAAATGAGATGGGAACTGATTATCCTCATTTTACCGATAAGAAAACTGAAGCTCAAGAGGGTTAGATAACTTGACCAAGGTCACACAAATAGTGACAGGAGTAGGATTCATATGAATACTGACTTCGAAGCTTGCATTCGTAACTGCTTTGCACTATGACTATATTGTGAGATGAAAAATACATATTTTTTAGCAGAAAATTATGTTCTGGGTATAGGTTTACTAGATTTACCAATTAAAAATACAGGACACCAGTTAAATATTGCAAGGGACATGCTTATACTAAAAAATTTTTGTTGTTGTTGTTATTTATCTGAAATTCACACTTAACTGGGCGTCCTGTATTGTATCTGGCATCTCTGAGTGGCACATTGTAAGAAAATGTCTTATCCTCTCTGGTTTTCCTGTTTCCCCACCACAGTCATGCTTCGGCTACCAGGGCCTTATATAGTTCAATAGAGCACTTAGTGTTCACACCAGAGCCATGTCTCAGGGCCAGACAGCAAGATTGTCACTCAAGAAGCTTCTGAATAGTCCTCCTGAGCCATTTGTAAGTTCAGAAATATATGTAAGTTCAGGACTTTGGGATAGGTTGCCCTGTAAACCCTGCCCTAGTAGAAGTGGTGTGCTGGTGAATGTTTAATAACTGGCTCTGTAGAAAAAAAACAAAACAAAACTTGTGATGTTTGTTAATTTCTGTGGTATGAATGTTTTTACAGTGGCTGATTCATGATATCAACATGATGCTGTTGAACCTGGAGTTGGAAAGAAATGTGCACAGCTGGCTCTGGGGTCCCCACGCCAGCCAATGCTAGTCCGCCACTGTTTTTTTTTTTTTTTTTTTTTGAGACAGAGTCTCACTTTATTGCCCAGGCTAGAGTGAGTGCCGTGGCGTCAGCCTAGCTCACAGCAACCTCAAACTCCTGGGCTCAAGCGATCCTGCTGCCTCAGCCTCCCAAGTAGCTGGGACTACAGGCATGTGCCACCATGCCCGGCTAATTTTTTTTTTTTTCTATATATATTTTAGTTGGCCAATTAATTTCTTTGTGTTTATAGTAGAGATGGGGTCTCGCTCTTGCTCAGGCTGGTCTCGAACTCCTGAGCTCAAACGATCCGCCCACCTCGGCCTCCCAAAGAGCTAGGATTACAGGCTTGAGCCACCGCGCCTGGCCTAGTCCGCCACTGTTACAGGCATTTCTCATTTTCATAAATAGCCAGATCAAGGCTACGTAACAATGAAAGGTGAAAGAAAATATCTTTGCTACCATGGTATTTTCTAAATTTAAACAATTAAAGTTTAAAAAGATAATTTCCTACTTGGGGTAATGCTATTGATCAAACTTTTTCCTCACTTCAATTCAAACTGAAGTCTAGAGTTCTGCTTTCATTTTGTGTTTAAAAGGCAACAGTTAATTATCTGTCATTTTGGATTTTCAGTACTCTTATTTTCTTTATTTTGAAGAAAGGCTATTTCTCCAAACCACTTTTTTTTTTTTTTTTTTTTTTAATTCAGAGTCTCACTCTGTTGCCTGGGCTAGAGTGCTGTGGTGTCAGCCTTACTCCCAGCAACCTCAAACTCCTGGGCTCAAGCCATCCTACTGCCTCAGCCTCCCGGGTAGCTCGGACTACAGGCATGCGCCACCATGCCCGGCTAATTTTTTCTATATATTTTTAGTTGGCCAATTAATTTTTTTCTATTTTTAGTAGAGACAGGGTCTCATTCTTGCTCAGGCTGGTTTTGAACTCCTGACCTTGAGTGATCAGCCTGCCTCGGCCTCCCAGAGTGCTAGGATTACAGGCGTGAGCTGACTCCACCAGCCTCTCCAGACAACTTTTGATGGTAAGCTTCTATGCATCATGGAAGGAGTGATATATTTTTTTTAATGTTCATTATGTCACATATTCTGAGCTAGTATACTGAACAGATGTATCTGTGGGTAGACAAGAGGCTGTGGAGAATAACTTTACATTCCTATGTTTGAAGGAAGAGACAAGAAAGACCTGCCATGTGCAGCCAATTTGACCCTCAGTTCAGATTCAGCGCTTTGTGGTCTCTAGGCATGAATGGTAGTTAAGAACAAGGGCTTTGGAGTGACCACTTTCCAACTGTATAACCTTGGGGAAGAATGTCAGTTTTTTTTTTTTTCATTTGTAAAACAGGGCTGATAATATTACCTACTTTAAAGGGTACACATATGAAGTACCTGATGCGTAGTAAGCACAAAAATATTAACTCTTGGCAGCATTAATGCTATAACTACTGTCATCTTTGTAATTAATCTTACTGCTCATTAGTAAACAGCCTTATGCATCTGCATAGGTCCAGCAGATACTTTCCATTCTATAGTATATTTTTCTATTTTTTAACCAAATTATATAAAAATTTATCATTCTGAAAATTCTAGTTTGACATTAAATTTTTGAACAAATCTCAGAAATAAAAATGGTCTAGCTACATTGTGACAATGTTTGTGAATCTTTATAATCTCAGAAGGGGAAAAAATTAGTTGTTAGGGTGTTTTGAGTCTAGAAGACACCTAACTAGCAGTTGATATGCTTAACCAAGAATGACCTTTGGCAGAACTGTGAAGTAAACAAAGCTTGTCATCTGCACCCCTCTATTTGTCTTTGTGTTCCTCTCCTCCCTCTCAGTAGCTACATTTATTCATTCATCCATTCATCCATCAAAGTATGATTTTCAAAAAGTTAAAATTATGACTCTCATACAAATGTTGAATGAATATGTGTCAAAGATTTATTAACATATTACTGAAGGAATCGAAGAGATAATAAAGCTGGTTCCAAGAGCATTTGAAGAATGCCTATTTATAGGCATAAGAAAAGAATCCAGTGCCAGCCATGGTGCATTCCCATAAGACCAGCTACTTGGAAGCCTGGGACAGGAGGATCACTTGAACCCAGGAGTTCAAGACCAGGCTGGGCAACATAGTAAGGCCCTGTCTCCAAAAACAAAACAAACAAACAAAAAAACCTCATATAAAAAAAGAAATGTCAGCATAAGGATTGCTAGGTAGACACAAAATTGGCTCATGTCCTACAGGGCAATAAGTCTATAACCTTTGGGGTTATTTTTTCTGCTAGAAAGAAATCTACAAGTTAACATGTAAGCTTCACAGGGTCTGGGCTTTAGTCAAATAGTAAATATCAAAATCAAGCCCAGGTACATTCTCCTAAAGAATTAACCCTTGAGGGGACACATTTAAGAATGTCCCAGCATGACATGAAAAGGATATGAAGATACGTTGTTCTCTTTTTTGCCTTGTTTTCAAGTATTGGATTGTTTTTATTAATATAACTATATGTTCAATAAACCTTTATTGATATCTATATACCCCAGGGATGTAGAGATAAAGACAAAGTCCCTGTCCTCAAGGAACTCATCACCTAATGGGGGAGACAAACATGCAAAATAAAAATTACAGTTCAAAGTGATAATGCATGTTCCCCTCTCAGGCTCCTGGAATCCCATATTACAGAGGCCCTCCCAGTCCCCAGTTCTTTTGTTTGTTTGTTTGTTTTTTGAGATAGAGTCTCACTCAGTGGCATCATCATAGCTCACTGCAACCTCAAACTCTGGGCCTCAAGTGATCCTCTTGCCTCAGCCTCTCTAGTAGCTGTGACTACAGGTGCACACCACCATGCCCAGCTAATTTTTAAATTTTTGGTAGAGATGGGGTCTTGCCATTGCCCAGGCTGGTCTCAAACCCCTGGGCTCAAGCCATCCTCTCACCTTGACCTCCCAAAGTACTGGGATTACAGGGGTGAGCCACAGTGCTTGGCCCAGTACCTGGTTCTATACCATGTCAGCCCATCCACCATTTTCCCCATCCATTATTAAAACACACCTCTTAGAGCCTGGATAGATGGGAAGTATTAATAGATAGCTTGACAAATGAATGATTCCTCTTTTATATCAGATATAAATAGACATAAATAGGCCGGGCGCGGTGGCTCACGCCTGTAATCCTAGCACTCTGGGAGGCCGAGGCGGGTGGATTGCTCAAGGTCAGGAGTTCAAAACCAGCCTGAGCGAGACCCCGTCTCTACTATAAAAAAATAGAAATTAATTGGCCAACTAATATATATATATAGAAAAAATTAGCCGGGCATGGTGGCGCATGCCTGTAGTCCCAGCTACTCGGGAGGCTGAGGCAGCAGGATTGCTCAACCCCAAGAGTTTGAGGTTGCTGTGAGCTAGGCTGATGCCACGGCACTCACTCTAGCCTGGGCAACAAAGCAAGACTCTGTCTCAAAAAAAAAAAAAAAATTAAATTAAATAGACATAAATAAGAACCCTCAATACTTCAACCCAGTGCAGCATGTCACATGACAGTCTCAGAACTGGCTGGGAAGAGATAGGTTGAGCAGGAAAAAGGGAAAGTCTTTCTTGTCACTCCTAAAATTACTGCATATGGATGGCTCTGGACAGAATTACTAATTAAGCAGCCCTTGTATTTCACAAACACTTCCTTGAAGACATATTTATTTCCAACTTAATGCAGCAGTGGAGGCCTTTCTGAAATTTTACTTTCAGACTCTAGAATTTAGTTGTAATATGGCAGACTTTTTTCTGCGGGGAGATTGCAGGAACCTGAGGACAACTAACCTACCTTCACTCTCCCTTAGATGAGACTTCTATTTCATGTAGCAGTTGACCTGAGTGAGGTCAGTTTTACATCCCTTATCAGGAGTTGTGTTTTTCTCTTGTCACTATGGTCAGAGTCATGTTTTCCTCTGTCACCAATATTTCAGCTCCCTGAGAATACACAGAGGTTTTCTATCTCTGCATTTAATTTTCCTAGCAGGGCCACATAGAGTAGGAGTCATTTATTTCAGTTCTCTGTCCTTATGGATCCAATTTAGTAAATACTTAATAAGTAATTATTAATGTAAAGAACTTCAATGGAAGCTGTGGAGCACAGAGAAAAAGAATAACACCCTCCCCCTGAAGCCCATAGTTTAGTGGGGAAGATAAACATGGAAGTAATTCTAAAGCAGTGATTCTTAATCTTGGCTGCACATTAGAATCACCTGGGGAACTTTGAAACCTCCAGATGCCCAGGCTGCACTCCAGACTAATTAAGTTAGAATCTCTGGAGGTGAGATCCAGGCATCAGTATTTTTTTAAAACTCCCTAGGAGATTCCAATGTACTGTATTGCTAAACTAGAGCAAAACAAATTTGGAAAATGCTATAGTAAGGGACTAAGAAAATGCTGTATGAACAAGGGTACCACAACCATTCTGGATATGCTGATGTTCTTATCCACTGTCTGACCACATTTCAGCTCATGAATGCAGAAAATATAATTTCGCATTGTAACCATGGGGAAAATCTATGTCAGTTTGATTGTAGGGCATTTAGAAACTATATACTTTGGGAGGTATGGTCTGAAGGAAACTATGTCTCTGAGGGAAAAAGAGTCCAAAAAGAGATCAACCCAGAAAGATGACCCCAAAAATTCATTTCACATGCTATCTCTCAACTTGGAATGGTTGGGGTT
The DNA here is from genome assembly GCA_008750895.1 of Mirza zaza. Classification (NCBI taxonomy): domain Eukaryota; kingdom Metazoa; phylum Chordata; class Mammalia; order Primates; family Cheirogaleidae; genus Mirza; species Mirza zaza. Next base: position 35,727 of record VSMD01060240.1, on the reverse strand, counting down.
GTGTTTTTAACTCCTTTGCCTTACTGAAGAACTCCTATTCATTCTCCAACCTTCCAACTCAAATTTCAGCTTCTTTGTGCAGACTTTGCGTTCTTTCCTCCTACGACAGGCAAAATTGGGTCCTTATTTTTCTCTCCTACTTTGTTCCTTGTGTATATGTCTGTTTTTACCAGTTAATCCTAATTATTAACAAATTTAGTTATAATATGGCAGATTGCTTATATTATGGGCCTTACTTATCTTTGTTTCCCTAGTACCAAGCACAGGTTCTTGGTTTATTGAATGGATAAATAGCTGCAGCAATTTGAGGTAGAGTGAGAAAAGTCATGCTGCCATCTGGGGAGACGTAGATACAGGGATTCCTAGGGCTCTCTCATCCTCTTTCTGAGCATCAGATCCTCTGCTTCCAAGTGGTGGGGCTGGAGAAATTAGTCGACTCGCCCATCGGTGTGAGGCAGCTGGACAAAATGATGGAAGGAGGCCTGGCAAGGCTTTAGTTGTAGCAGTGAGCTTGAGTTTTCATTTGCAGGTGGAAGTTTACAAGTTTTAAGGTATGTGTATTAACTAAGGAAAAGTGCCTGTGCCACTGACTCTTATTTTATTAATATTTAGGCTACCGACATCCCCAAACAGTTTAGAACAGCTTTCTGTCTAGGAAAATTGCTTGTCTGTTTTATTTTTAAATTTTAAATCTTATTTTTTAAAAACCCTGTTTTTTTTGTTTTTTGGGGTTTTTTTGGAGACAGAGTCTCACTCTGTTGCCCCAGCTAGAGTGCTATGGCGTCAGCCTAGCTCACAGCAACCTCAAACTCCTGGGCTCAAGCAATCCTCCTGCCTCAGCCTCCTGAGTAGCTGGGACTACAGGCATGCGCCACCATGCCCGGCTAATTTTTTCTATATATTTTTAGTTGGCCAATTAATTTCTATTTCCAGTAGACAGAGGGTCTTCGCTCTTGCTCAGGCTGGTTTTGAACTCCTGACCTTGAGGGATCCTCCTACCTCAGCCTCCCAGAGTGTTAAGATTACAGGTGTGAGCCACTGGGCCAAAAATTCCATTTTTGTAAAAAAAACTTTTGTAAGGTTTGGGCGGAGCTGGCGTCTCTGTGGCAAATCGGAGTTAGTTTCCACTAATCTGGACTCTCCGAGGCTACTAGCTGCTAGCTGCACCAGCAGGGGGCCGGGTGCGGAGAGAGTAAACTAAAAACAGGAAAAATACAATGGAAGGAAATATAATTATAAACCTTCGATGTAAGCTCAAAGAGGTTGTGAAGAAGAGCGACTAAAAGCTACACAGTACGGTTTGCAACTAACTAGTGGAGGGCCAAAATGAATTGCAGAATCAATTGGATAAATGTAATGAAATGATGACCATGACTGAGAATTATGAACAAGAAAAATATACTCTTCAGAAGAAGTTGAACTCAAGAAATGTTGGAAAGTTCGAGCAGTGAATGTGAAGCTATTCAACAACAACAAAAGATACACCTGGAGAAATTAGAACAACAACTAAGCAGAAGCCATGGTGGACAGGAAGTGAATGAACAAAAAAATAAGATAGAAGAACTAAAAGTGGAATTAGATGAAACTAGGCTTAGTGAAAAGCAACTGAAGCACCAAGTAGATCATCACAAGGTACTCCTCTCTTGTAAATCACAGGAACTGTGGATAATGTCTGAGTGTGTACATGAAAGTTAGGTCTTCAGGGATACTGTCTCTTCAAATTGAGCTGACAGAATCAGAATGTATAAAGACCACCCTCAGACAGTGAATGAAGTATCATACAGACAAGAACAGCTAGAACTTCTGATGACTAACTTAATGCACCAGATGGACCTGCTCAAAGAAGAAAAAGAAGGGGAAAAAGAAGCAGTTTCTTACTATAATGCCCTAAAGAAAGTTCATGCAGCAAATCAAGATCTTCAGGTGCAGTTAGACCAGGCACTCCAGCAAGCTTTGGATCCCAATAGTAAAGGGAGCTCCTTTATTGCCAAAGTTGGAAGATTGAAGGGCTGCAATGGAAGATCAATTTGTCAGCATGAAAGTCAAGTATCAGTCACTAAAGAAGCAAAATGTATTTAATAGAAAACAGATGCAAAAAATAAAGTTACAAATTGCCACATTTTTACAAATGAAAGGGTCTCAAATTGAATTTGAGCAGCAAGAATGGTTGCTTGCCATGTTGGAGCAGAAGAATAGTGAAATAAAACATCTGGTGAAATTAGAAATCTGGAAAAATTTAAGAATTTATATGAAAATATGGAACCTAAGCCTTAGCCAGCTCTGGTGCACTGGAAGATAACACCTATTATACAGATTTCCTTCATACAATAAAACTTGATAAAGAAAATGAAAGCACTAAAGGTGAGTTGTCCAAACAGCGAATGAAGACATTGTTTCAGGGGCAGAGTGCTCTGGATATTGAAGGAAAACTTTGCAACTGAAAGATGCCTCTAGTTTTCAGAAAGTGAAAATATGAAACAGAGCTAAACTAGATGAATTAAAACTGAAGTAGGAACCTGAGGAGACAATTGAAGTACGTATACTCAAAAAGAGGTGTGAGGCTCTGCCTATGGATATAACCACCTCTAAGGATGGATGTGCCAACAACAGTGCTATAGGAGAAGTTTATAGATTATCACTTTAGAAAGAAGAGACACAGCCCTAATATTTTAGAAAATAAGAATTGCAGTTAGAAAAATCAATTTCTATAAACACACCACTTGTCAGTCTTTTCAACTCACAAGAATCTGCCCATGGATATGTAGCTAAAGAAGAAAAAGAAATGTGTGAAACTCATAGGAGTTCCAGCTGACTCTGAAGCCTTAAGTGAAAGAAGTGGAAACATCCCCAACTCTCCTAGGTTAGCTGCTGAATCAGAGCTTCCAACATAAGTTAAAGAAGGGAAAGAAACTGCAAGCAAATTGGAAAAGGAAGCCTGTAAGACATCACACCCAATCCTATACCTCTTATCCACATCAACTCCAGAGACCCAGTGCCCTCAATAGTAAAGACATTTCTTTATAAGAGTATGGTACCACTTACCCAAAAGTTTAGTGTGCTGCTAAATTTAGATCATCTTTATGTGACATATGTACCACCTTCTAGGTTATTTATAACTGTCCATTGTACCAGGACCTGGCATTTTCATGATCCTTCCACCAAGAGTTCAAAATTTGATTGTGATTTTAGCCTGGAGAGTTCCTTAAGTAATGACCCTTCACGGAGCTTCTGTCATAGAGAATAGACTATTAACTGAAAGAAAATCCTATAAGTAATATGAATATATCTGCTGCATTGTATATAAATTTTTGAATGAGATAAACACTTAAGTAACCTACCTTCAATTCCATATATTTAAGAAGAGAATGCTCAAGTCATTAACTATTATATTTTCCTATGTACTTTTAAAAAATGAACTTAGTTTTTCAGTATGTTGCAAAAACAGGAAACTTGGTTTAAAAATATGTTTCAGGATTTTGTCAAGGTACCGATGCACATCTTTGTATTTATAGTCATGATTTAAATTTTATGTCTCAAGCGCATGAAATAACTAATTTTGAAATTTATAATAAAACTGCAATAATTAAAAAAAAACTTGTGGATTTTACCCATATAAAGGTGAAAAGATTATTGCAATTTTGTAAGTATGAGGGTCATACATTCTAAATTTTCTCGGACAGTGCTGATTTTAGATCTTACGTCCTGTTTTCAGAGTGTGTATCTTGATTTTTCTTATGGAAAGTATGGTTGCTGTTCTGACCATTGGCTATTATTTGGGCAGCATGCTTTAAGGTCTTTTAGTAGTCAAGCTGTTCAGTTATCTTACATTTCTCTTTGAGAGCTTAACTAGTGCTGCCTCGTAGACATAAAAAAAAAAGCCTGAAGATAATATGGAACTGGCATTCAGTACATTGCCCTGAGTGCCAGACTTCTGTTGAAAGATGGTTTCGTTTCGTTTCTTTCTTTCTTTCTTTCTTTTTTGAGACAGAGTCTTACTGTGCTGCCCCAGCTAGAGTGGCGTCAGCCTAGCTCACAGCAACCTCAAACTCCTGGGCTCAAGTGATCCTTCTGCCTCAGCCTCCCAAGTAGCTGGGACTACAGGCATCCGCCACCATGCCTGGCTAATTTTTTCTGTTTTTGGTAGAGACAGGGTCTCGCTCTTGCTCAGGCTGGTCTCAAACTCCTGAGCTCAAACGATCTGCCCACCTTGGCCTCCCAGAGTGCTAGGATTACAGGTGTGAGCCACCGCGCCCAGCCAAAAGATGGTTTCTTGATGAAGACAATATATATTAACATTCCTCTCCCTACCATAAATTAGTGCAAAAATTCTTCAAGGAAAAAAATTGGTTGTTAAGAACTGTTCTTTATTTAAGAACTGTTCTTTAAGCCTGGTGCAGTAGCTCATGGCTGTAATGCTAGCACTTTGGGAGGCCAAGGTGGGAGGATTGCTTGAGGCAGGGGTCCTCAAACTTTTTAAACAGGGGGCCAGTTCACTGTCCCCCAGACGGTTGGAGGGCCGGACTATAGTTTAAAAAAAAACTATGAACAAATTCCTATGCACACTGCACATATCTTATTTCGAAGTAAAAAAACAAACGGACAAAAACACCCGCATGTGGCCCGTGGGCCAGAGTTTGAGGACGCCCGGCTTGAGGCCTGGTGTTGCAGACCATCGTGAGCAACATAGCGAGACCCCATCTCTACAAAAAATAGAAAGATTAGCCAGGTGTGGTGGTGTGTTTGTGTTGTCCCAGCTACTCAGGAGGCTGAGACAGAAGCATGACTTGAGCCCAGGCGTTTGAGGTTGCAATGAGCTATGATGACACCACTTCACTCTCTAGCCTGGGCAACACAGTGAGACCCTGTCTCAAAAAAAAAAAAAAAAAAAACCCAAAACAGAACTTGCTTTAATCTTGCCTGTCACTTTAGAAATGTTTCTTTGTGAGCTGTAGTCACAGAGCCCACCAAGAGGGAAACTTGTCCTTCCTAGAGCCTGTTTCTGTCATGACATCCCCTTGTGTCACAGGCTTGATGGAACCTCGGCTATATGGTGGCTGTAATTTTACTTTTAGTGGGCAAAATTTTGAAAATATTCATGTTTAGCTTTATCTCTTACCTTAATAACTATCATTGGTGTGGTTCTTATGGATTCAATTGCTGTCGTTTCTCTTTCTGTTTAATAGATTCAGACCAAATTAAATCTTTATATTCTGACTGTGACCCAGATCACCTCAAATTTAATCGAATGACCTACAATTATACAGTCTTTTTACCCATTAGAAAGTATAACTTTTTTCTCACTGAATAATACATACGTACCAAATAAAGTCTAAACTTTACAATATTCTTTTATATCTAAGTGTCATAAGCTTTTAAAAAGTTGCTTAGTAAATGACAACAGTTACATTTTGTTGGTTTCAATCATCTGACTGCCATAAGGTCTCTAGTAACCTCGTTATATTCATTAGAGGATATCTTGTATGTTCTTCAGTCAATATGTTGTTTTATAAAACCATAACAACAGAATAGCTTCAAAATAAATGTCATTGATAGGTGGCAAGATATTAGTAGATGAACTGCATCATTTTTGAGTAAAAGCAAGCTATTTTCAGATGTTATTAAATTAGGAGCTACTTCTGGCTCATGTTGCAGTGTTGACTGTTCCGTGTGTTATCATAATGCTGTTGTAATGGAAAATCTGCAATAAGTAAGGAAAGGGTCCTTCCGAGTAGTCAGCCAGCCTGTATTCAGAGACTCCTGTTAGCAAGAGGACTCCTGTTAGGTATTTTCATAGCAAACATCTGTGTGTTTCCACCTGCTCAAGTTTTCCTCTCTTACAGCTTCATTATTTTGGTGTTATGACATTTAGGAACTTCTCACATATTTGCCAGGAATTCCAACAGCTCTTCAGTGGGTGGTAACACCCTTACCATGAGCCAGATTGGAGCTCGCTTACCCTCTGTGATCCTCAGTGAGGAAAGGGAACAAGGCTATGTGTAGGAGTGGGGCTTAGTATGATTCTACCACATTTGACTAAGCGTCAAGAGAGGGTGAGGCCAGAGAAAGCCTGAGCTGGGATCAGCTGAGACAGCTCTTATATTGAAAAAGAAATGGGACCAGAACTTTTTCTGGAGAGTAGTTATGTTTTCCTGCCAACGCATAAGTCCTACTCATTGACAAATGACAACCAATTTAAGTGTCAAGTAAGATTGTTTGCCTTAGTAATCAATCTGTATGACACTGTTTTAACAGGAGGCCTCATTCTTCTTTTCCCATCCAGAACTAAGAGAAAAAAAGTGAATATGGTTTTTGCTCACAAAATGGATAACAGCAAGCCACCTTTGGTTATTCCTACACTTCTGGTGCCCCTTCAAAACCACAGCTGCACTGAAACAGCCACACCTCCGCCAAGCCGTGACCTGACGGAATTCTATGAGGAGCACAGTTGGATGAGCAACCGAACAGACCTTCAGTATGGACTGAAACCTGGGGAAGTGGCCACAGCCAGCATTTTCTTTGGGACTCTATGGTTGTTTTCTGTCTTTGGCAATTCCCTGGTTTGTTTGGTCATCCATAGGAGTAGGAGGACTCAGTCCACCACCAACTACTTTGTGGTCTCCATGGCATGTGCTGATCTTCTCATCAGCATTGCCAGCATGCCTTTCATCCTGCTCCAGTTCACCACTGGAAGGTGGACGTTTGGTAGTGTGATGTGCAAGGTTGTGCGATATTTTCAATATCTCACTCCAGGTGTCCAGATCTATGTTCTTCTGTCCATCTGCATAGACCGGTTCTACACCATTGTCTATCCTCTGAGCTTCAAGGTGTCCAGAGAAAAAGCCAAGAAGATGATCACAGCATCATGGATCTTTAATGCAGCCTTTGTGACCCCGGTGTTCTTTTTCTATGGCTCCAACTGGGACAGTCATTGTAACTATTTCCTCCCTTCTTCTTGGAAAGGAACCACGTATACCATCATCCACTTCTTGGTGGGCTTTGTGATTCCATCTGTCCTCATAATCTTATTTTACCAAAAGGTCATAAAGTATATTTGGAGAATAGGCACTGATGGCCGAACAGTGAGGAGGACAATGAACATTGTCCCAAGGACAAAAGTGAAAACTATCAAGATGTTCCTCATTTTAAATCTATTGTTCTTACTCTCCTGGCTGCCTTTTCATGTAGCTCAGCTGTGGCACCCCCATGAACAAGAATATAAGAAAAGTTCCTTTGTTTTCACAGCTATCACATGGATATCCTTTAGTTCTTCAGCTTCTAAACCTACTCTGTATTCAATTTATAATGCCAATTTTAGGAGAGGAATGAAAGAGACTTTTTGCATGTCTTCAATGAAATGTTACCGAAGCAATGCCTATACTATTACAACCAGTTCAAGGATGGCCAAGAAAAACTATGTTGGCATTTCAGAAATCCCTCCCATGGCCAAAACTATAACCAAAGACTCAATCTATGATTCGTTTGACAGAGAAGCCAAGGAAAAAAAGCTTGCTTGGCCCATTAACTCAAATCCACCAAATACTTTCGTCTAATTTCTCAGAATTCTTTCAGTTGTTATGTGCCAGAGATTAAAAGCTTTACCTATAAAAACAGAAGCTATTTACATATTTTTTTTCACTCAACTTTCTGAGGGAAATATTTTATTTTGTAAAATGCATTCATTTATTGATTATAGTATTTGTGGATTTTATTCTAGTTTTTGATTCTAGTTTTGTTGGCGTTTTAGGAAAATCATTCACTTTGAACTATAGTCAACAGTTTTGTTTAGTATCTTGGTTACATGCATTAAAAAGAAAATGCTTTCCTACTTTTATTTACCATTGGGTCTAAAAAGCATAAACCATACACACAGTCTTTGATTAATGATTCAACCTAGTTTTGTTTCCTTTTTCTCCTCACTACTGAATTTTTATAACTATGGGCTTTTGTTCCAGATGAAATTCCTGTGTTACCCATTTGAGAGACTGGTATTTACTCCACTAAGCAACATTTAGGAAGGATTAATATTGTATATTTTCCATATCACCTTCTTCCAAGTAACCACTGGCCAGATCTATTGTGGATGCACTCCATATATTGGAATATATTGGAACTTTCTGAGAAGTCATCTGTAATTGGATTTTAATCAGGATTCCTAGGGAAAGAAAGCTTATAGAATTGCCTAAGTTTTTCTCTCATTTTCATCCTTCCTTAATCTAAGCAGCTGATGAGGCCTTGAACATTTTGAAGTAAACAAGATGTTTTCCTTACATCTGTGTCCCATCTAGGCCATGTCTAGGTTGTTTACCTCCCTTTTTTGGGTTATATGCAAGTAAATAAGCAGGTGTCCTTGCTAAGTATGCCTAGAAAATTCAAGCAGGAGAAATGGCAGACAGCACTTCTCTGTGCTCTGCAATCGAGGCAGAGACCTTCATCTGCCCAGCCCCACCCCCGAACACCAGGACAGCAAAAGCAAGGACTACCTTCTTCGTGCTCCTAGAAACTCAGACATGAGGCCATTCCTCCAGCCTGGCCTCCTCCCCCTCATCTCCCCAGGTTACAGCACCACACCGTGGCCAAGTTCAAACTCTTCTTTGCCTATGATAACTAGGGATATTTTTCTCTGGTTTTCAGGTCTCTTATTATTTCAAATCTAGGACCAGCTAGCACATTTTAAAAATATTTTTATTTAAACAATCAAGGGCTTACAAACAAGACTAGTGTGCATTTTTATGCCCTAGTTAACAAGAGCTGCAAATAGTAACTCCAGTTGTTCAGCAGTTTTACACACATTATCTCATTTTATCCTCTCAACAATTCTGTAATATATTTATTATTACCTCTGTTTTATAGCTGAGGAAACTAGAACTCTAAAGTTATGTGACTTGCTTAAGTTTGAAGGTTACAGAGCTGGTATTGAAACTCAGGTCTTCTAACGGCAAGTCTGTTGCTCTTTCATTGACATTTCGATGTCTACGTTAGAAAACACGAGTGGCCAGACCCATCCAGGCCTCAGTGGGCCTCCTAACCACTGCTTTGGTGGAAGTCTAAGGTCTAAGAGAATCTGGCCACTCTGAAAGAGTCTAGATGAAATTTAATGAGTTGGCCCTCACCTTTTCCTTGGCTGTGGGAAGATTCTTGGACTTGGGATGCTGAAAGTTTGAGAAATAGAAGAAAGCCTGTACCTTTCCACCTCATAGACACAGGGCAACAACACAAGATTGGGTTTGATATTTGGAGCAAAGAACAACAACAAAACAGTTAATCTATAAATCATTTACAGAGCTGGTGTTTTTAAGTTGAGACGCTTCCTTCAATCAACAAATCCCAAAGATAAAAAGAGTATCTCATATTTTCTCTTCTCTCTTTTTCTCCATCTCCTCACATTCTTATCCCATCACCAAATGGCTCTGTAAAACAACATAGTGAGTGAGATAATTCTCCTAATTGGCCCTTGAGTTTTATGGTTCAGACTTTTTAAAAAATACAAAAATCCCCTGTAGTAGTTTTATTTTTTGTGTTTTTAAGTGGAATATTATTTCTTAGAGTCAGATTGTAAAAAGTTAAATTAGTTTCAGTTTTATTTTTATATATTTTTAGCTCTCAGTTTAAACTAAAAAAGTTACACTAGGTGATTCTTTCTTTCTTTTTTTTGAGACAGAGTCTCGCTTTGTTGCCCAGGCTAGAGTGAGTACCATGGCATCAGCCTAGCTCACAGCAACCTCAGACTCCTGGACTCAAACCATCCTGCCCTCAGCCTCCCGAGTAGCCGGGACTACAGGCATGCACCACCATGCCTGAGTAATTTTTTTTCTATATATATTAGTTGGCCAATTAATTTCTTTCTATTTATAGTAGAGACGGGGGTCTTGCTCTTGCTCAGGCTGGTTTCGAACTCCTGACCTCGAGCAATACCGCCCGCCTTGGCCTCCCAGAGTGCTAGGATTACAGGCGTGAGCCACCTTGCCCGGCCTTTTTTTTTTTTTTTTTTTTTGACTAGTCAAGTGCAGTAGTGGGAAGGGGGCAGAGAAGAACAAGGAGTTCCATCTGTAGCTGACTGTGGACAATCAATTGAGATCACTCTCTACCTTTGGATTAGCCAACAGTAGGTGATTTCTAAGCTCCATTCTGTCTTTAATGTTCTGTGAGTTTACCCCAGGTGGAAATTCAGTGACACAATCTCATACAAGCTCTTGTAGAAAGTCTCTTTTTTATTCCTCCAAATAATGACAAATTAAAAGTGTTAATCAAATCACAATCAAGAGAACCCGAGTCTCATGACCTATGTTAATTCAGCTATGTTCTCTCAGGGTATTGGTAATTCACTGTATTTTTGTTTAGGTTAGTTTAATATTTAGGATTCCTGGTGTCTCACTGGATCCTGAAGTTGGAAGAAACCAGATATAATGCACAGATCGATGAAGATTTGCTTAAGTCCCAGCAACGCAAGAACAGCATTTGTCACACCTCACATTTACTTGGCAAGAACCAGAATTAAGCCACAGTGAAACAGGCTATTGGAGAGAATAAGAAATTTATTCTACCCTCCTTGCCAGGCACACAGTGAGGTATATCCAGATCCAGATTCATGTAACCTCCAAACAGGAGTCCACGGAAGGTGACAGTGGGGAGCAGGATTCAGAGTAGAGGCATTTCTGCCTGGCTCCAGGTTCCTATACACTGTCAGGGGAAGGGACAGGGATGTATCCTTTGAGGTAGGATTTGAATTTCTCCCTTTCTTCTAATCTTCAGTGAAAGCATTAGTCCCCCCCAGCCTGCCGCTGAGTCAGTAAGCACATCCTGCCTGGATCTGCTTCTGTGTTAGCCTTCCATCACGGGTTTATCCTGGGTGCCTGAAGCTGATTCCCTGGGCCAGACTTCATCCAGGTCCACCTCCACTAAGCATGTGGGGAGCAGATAAAGTTGAAGATTTTCTCTCCTAGTGGGCACAGTAACCCCCCACCCCATCCTTGCTGCCACTTGCTTAGACTCACTTTGAAGCAATATAACCAAGTTAAGTTGGAGCTACTTGACCAGGATGTGCTTCAGGGTTATGCTTCTATGTAAGAACCATATATAAAAGAAGCAAAGAATTAGAGATTTTTAGAGCAGAAGGGATGTAGGGAGACTTAGCACAAGCCCATCACTGGTTAGAAGAGGAAATTAAGACCAAGAAAGGTGAAATTGGGGATACACTAAAATGTCTTCTAGCAGCCAGTTCAATATATATATATATTTTTTTGAGATAGAGTCTCACTCTGTTGCCCAGGCTAGAATGCCATGGCATCAGCCTAGCTCACAGCAACCTCAAACTCCTGGGCTCAAGTAATCCTTCTGCCTCAGCCTCCTGAGTAGCTGGGACTACAGGCATGTACCACCATGCCCAGCTAATTTTTTTCTATATATTTTTAGTTGTCCAGATAATTTCTATTTTTTTTTTTTTTTAGTAGAGACAGGGTCTCGAACTCTTGAGCTCAAACCATCTTCCCACCTCGGCCTCCCAGAGTGCTAGGATTACAGGCGTGAGCCACTGTGCCTGGCCCCAGCCAGTTCAATATTCTTTCAACTTTGCCATTCTGCTTGCTGTGGCATGATTCATTTATTGGGTTAAAAAAAAATCCTCACCGTGTGTAGGGTAATAGGAAATAAATACACTGTTCACTTAACCTGCGAATTCATCTGGAAAGGCGACAACCTTAGAGTGCCATAATTAGAAAACAGTGGAAACAAACTGACTTTCTCTGACAGTTCTGCAGAATGACCACTTGGTGGCACTCTCCGGTGGTAGAGCCCACCACCTCTTCGCGATGCCTGTCACATTGGCAAATGCAGGGAAGTCCTTGTCTCATAGCAACAAGACAGGGAAAATTGCTGAACGCCCAGAAGCAGCTGTAGATTAACTAATCAATCAGTGTGTTCAAAACACAAAGCATCTGAACATTAGAGGAAATTCCAAAATAATTAATACCCTTTTCAGACGTGAAATCACTAGTCAAAATATTGTTTTAACCCCATTTTATAAACGTGATCATTTTCAAAAAACCCCATCAGACCACCAAACTGGTAAGCATGCCACCCACACTTCCCTGGGCCCCTCTCTCTCCTTTCTGCTCCTTTCATCACTGACTCAGAGAATTCATGGATTTTTTCATAGTGTAATCTAGAGCTTCCCTACAAGTAAATGTTTATATACTGCTCTTAAGTAGGCAGTTAAGTTTATTTTAGGTTGAATGCATTTTAGGTCCATCTCATTTTTCTCGAACCCTCTTTAATTTTTTGAAGCTCTATAATCTGGGCCATTCTGAACTTTTCGCACAGCTGAACACCACTTCAAGAGCTTGATATATTCTTTCTTAAAGCCTCTTTAAAAATATTGCTTTGGCCGAGTGTGGTGGCACATGTATGTAGTCCCAGCTACTCAGGAGGCTGAGGCAGGAACATCCGTTGAGCCTGGAAGTTCAAGGCCAGCCTGGGCAACATAGTGAAACCCTGTTTCTAAAAAGAAAACAACAAAAAACAACAAAAAAAGGTATTGCTTTATTAACTCTTCATCAACCCTAATTTGGTTATACAAGTAGGGTTATACAATTTGAATTCATCTATAATTTGAAAAATATGTGATTTTAGTTCTGCAGAATGAGCGCCATCTAACACTGGCCTCTGCAGTGAGTAGTGCATGTGTATTTGGTTTCAGGATTATGATGCGGGTCTGGAGGTTTGAGAACATAATCTGGTTTCCAGCAGGCAAGACAGTCAATAAGGCAGTTCCAGCTGTTTGCCCACAACAGCTAGATATGAGATTAAAACTCCTTTAGGGGAATTTTGAATGAACCCCCTCTATTCTGCTTCCCTGCTGTACCTTCCAAAGAACAGTCTCTCCCTTTTTTTTTCTTCTGAGACAGAGTCTCACTCTGTCGCCTGGGCTAGAGTGCTGTGGTGTTAGCCTAGCTCACAGCAACCTCCAACTCCTGGGCTCAAGTGATCCTCCTGCCTCAGCCTCCTGGGTAGCTGGGACTACAGGCATGCATCACCACGCCTGGCTGATTTTTTTTTTCTATATTTAGATGCCTAGCTAATTTTCTCAATTTTTAGTAGAGATGAGGTCTCGCTTTTGGTCAAGCTGGTCCTGAACTTCCTGAGCTCAAAGCAATCCTCCTGCCTCAGCCTCCCCGCGTGTTAGGATTACAGGCATGAGCCACCATGCCTGGCCCAAAGAACAGTCTCTTTAAAAAGACTACTGTATATTCTGCTAGTAGGACCCTGAATGTGCTCTTTCGGGAAGGACAATTAGACCATAGCAATACCTGGACAGCAAAAAACGTAGGAGATATGAAGAGTTGCATGGTGGGGAGGATGGCAGCATGATAACTGAAAAGAATGGATTGATACTGGTTTATCAGTCATGAGTCAGTTAACTTCTGGGCTGTCTGATTCTCTGGAGAGATGTACTGCACTTTAATGAACCTTTAAAAATTAGAAAAAAATTATATATAAAGCTCCCGTGATATATCCAGCCAGCACAGTTTTCCTGAGTCACACAATAGGATGGTGGTTATTTTGCAGGGCTCTGGAGTCAAAACTTTCTGGTCCGAGTCCAGGTTCTGCTTATCAGCTATTGAAGCCAGCAAATTATTCTTACACCCCAGCTTCTCCATTTTTAAAATGAGGAAAATAACAGTACTCACCTATTTTAGGGTTTTCCAGAAACAACCACTAGGAAACATAAAGAGATAATATATAGATAGGAATTTACTTTAAGGAATAGGCGCATGCAGATATGGGGGTTGGCAAGCTTGAAAGCTGTAGGGCAGGCCAGCAGGCATGATTTGATGCTGCACTTGGTGGAATTTCTTCTCCAGGAAACTTGAGTTTTTCTCTTATTGCCTTCGACAAATTGGACACATTATCAAGGCTAATCTCCTTTACTTCAAGTCAAATGATTACAGATGTTAACCTCATGTACAGAATACCTTCATGGCAACACCTAGATTAGCATTTAAGTAATTGGGTACTATAGCCTAGCCAAGTTGACACTTAAGACCACATCGTCACACCATCTTATAGGATTGTTGTAGTAATAAAATGAGCCAAATCTGTGTTAATTAAGTACATTGCCAGATATATGGTAAGCCCTCAATAAAAGGAAATTATCATTATTTTCTTTTAGTCTTTGTAGCCCAGTGAATTTTTGCATTTTTTTGGGTTGCTTAGCACCATATTGACATGTGCTAACTCTAGTAGAAATAGTTCTTTTGACAGATATCGCTGTATATTTTTACTGTGTGCAACATGGTGTTTTGAAGTATGTACACATTATGGAATGGTTAACTCTAGCTAATTGACAAATGCATTACCTCACATAGTTATCCTTTTTGGGGTGAGAGCAGGTAAACATCCACTCCCTTTACATTTTTCAATAATACAATATATCATCCTTAACTATAGTAATATCCTATCTAACTATAATTATGTATCCTTTGACCACCATCTCCTGATTCCTTCTCTCTGCTAAACACCCCATCTTCCGGTAACCACTGTTCTACTCTCTACGTCTATGAAATCAACTTTTTTTAGATTCAACAATCAATGAGTGAGATCATTGATATTTGTTTTGCTGCGCCTAGCTTATTTCACTTATCAGAATGTCTTCTAGGTTCATCCATGTTGTTGCAAATGGCAGGATTTCATTCTTTTTTATGGCTGAATAGTATTCCATTGTATATTTATATGCCACAGTTTCTTTATCCATTCATGACCAGTGATAGACACTTAGAATGATTACATATCTTGGCTATTGTGAATAGTGCTTCAATAAACTGTGGAGTAAAGATATCTCTTCAACATACTGATTTCCTTTTCTTAGGTAATATACCCAGTAGTAGAATTTCTGGATCATATGATAGTTCTATTTTTAATTTTTTGAGGAACCTTCATGCTATTTTCCATGATGGCTATACTAATTTACTTTCCCACAAACAAAGGGTTCCCCCTTTCTCCACATCCTCACCAACACTTATCTTCTTTCTTTTTGATAATAGTCATTGGAACTAAGGTGAGGTGATATCTCATTGTGGTTTTGATTTGCATTTCCCAGATGATTAGTGATGTTGAGCATTTTTTCATCAACATGTTGGCCATTTGTATGTCTTTCTTTGAGAAATGACTACTCAGGTCTTCCGCCCATTTTTGATCAGATTTTTTGTTTTTATGCTACTGAGTTATTTGGGTTTCTTATATATTTTGTATGTTAACTTCGTGTGAGAAGTATAATTTGCAAATATTATCTTCCATTCTGTAGATTGTCTCTTTACTTCGTTGATTGTTTCCTTTGCTGTGTAGAAACTTTTTAGTTTGATGTAATCCCGACTATTTTTGCTTTTGTAGCCTGTGCTTTTTGAGGTCTTATCCAAAAAGTCCTTGCCCAGACGAATGTCATGAATCATTTCCCCTATGTTTTCTTCTAGTAATTTCATAGTTTTTGGTCTTACATGTAGGCCTTTAATCTATTTAGAGTTGATTTTTGTATGTGACAAGAGTTAGGGGGTCCAGTTTCATTCTTCTGCATATAGATATCCAGTTCCCCCAGCCCCGTTTGTTGAAGACTGTCTTTTTCCCAGTGTATGTTCTTGGCAACTTTGGTTGAAAATCAAATGGGTGTAAATGGGTGGATTTATTTCTGAGTGAAGCAGGTTTTTAATATCATCCTCAAATTATAGCATTGCTTTCCTTCCTTAACTTCTTTTTTAGTTCTGCTAAGATTCTGAAGACTGAAGTTGGAATGAAGAAAAAATGGAAGCAGGAACTTAAATGGAAGGGAGGCAGGTGGTAGAGCTACTTATATTCATCACTCACCCCAAAGGAATTTTTCTTTTCTCCCTTGAAATTTCTTTCTTTTTTTTTTTTATTTTTTCAAATTTTCTTTCCTCCTTTTTTTGTTTTTTTTTTCTTTTTTTGTTTTTGAACAAGTGCAGGCAGAAATCTTGAAATTTCTTAAGACAGAATGGTCTAAAATCAGGGTACACAAAATACTTGAGAGTGTAGACTTTTGTCAGCACTCTTCTGTTGGAATTTTCACTTATACAACAGATAGTACTGATGGGGAAAAATCCATTTTAACTGATAATTCAACTATTCATTGTAGTAGAATATGAAAAACCAGTGAAATGTGACTTAATTCACTAGTGGCCATACTTAATTGTAGGCTAACATAGTAGCTAAAAACTTGTAACAGTTGTATATGTTCAGTTAAACCATAAGTGAATTATGCTGTAACTAAAAAGCTAAGTGAGATCAAGTGAAACTGAAGTCAAGGTGTTGAAAACAGCTATTTGGTAATAAAGTGGAAGGGGAAAGAAACACAATGAGAAAGCCAAAGGCTTAAATTTATGAACACAAATATTGTAAGGAACTTTTAAGTTTATTTTGATTTAAAATTTGATACTTAAGTCACCATAGTGTCTGCAGAAGGAAAAAAATGTTAAAATTAAAGAAAATTTGAAACTAGCAGAATGGTTTATATTTTTAAAAGAAAAGAAGTATGAGCATACTGTTTGGGGGACAAAGGAGAAAATAATACTTATATTTAAGAAGAAGGCCTGCCGCGGTGGCTCAAGCCTGTAATCCTAGCTCTCTGGGAGGCCGAGGTGGGCGGATCCTTTGAGCTCAGGAGTTCGAGACCAGCCTGAGCAAGAGCGAGACCCCATCTCTACTATAAATAGAAAGAAATTAATTGGCCAACTAATATATATAGAAAAAATTAGCTGGGCATGGTGGCGCATGCCTGTAGTCCCAGCTACTCGGGAGGCTGAGGCAGCAGGATCGCTTGAGCCCAGGAGTCTGAGGTTGCTGTGAGCTAGGCTGACGCCACGGCACTCACTCTAGCCTGGGCAATAAAGTGAGACTCTGTCTCAAAAAAAAAAAAAGATTATTAGCTTTGTGCTCTAAAGAAATATTCAATTAAAAAAGGCCACACATTAAAACTTAGTTGAACTTACCAGACGAGTTAGAGCCCTGTGATAGCACCTGTTTCAGTTTTTTTGGTTTATATAAGCTGTTACAGCTTATGGGTGAAAGAGAGGCCACAGATGGAAGGCATTCATCACCAAGCCTCAGGATACTGATAATGATCTTAGTGGCCTCACCTATCCCAGAGTTGATCTGCTATACCAGGGTTGACTCTCCTGTCCTTAGTTATCCTGATAGGAGACTCAAGTATTTTAACCAAAGGACCAATGCATTGATTTACAAGGGGGTATATTCCTTTCCAATGATCAGAATGCTTAGATGGCTTATTCAGGGCACATACCAGTTTTGGGATAGTTGGGAACCTGGAAGTATAGTCTGGAAGTTTCTTGGTAAATATGGAATCTGAAGAAAAGGTAAGTCATTATTGTTTTTGTTCTTGTCAGTTTGGAAAGTATTTTAAACCAAAATTTGAATATGAAATATACATTTAAGGAAAAAATAAAACAGCTGTTAGTTATCTATTGTTGCATAACAAATTATCCCAAAACGTGGCAGCTTAAAACAACACACATTTGTTATCTCATAGTTTCAGCAGGTCAGGAATCTGGACGAAACTTAACTGCATCCTCTAATTCACAAGGCTGCAATCAAGGCATCCTCCAGGGTAGGGCCTCATTTGAAGGCTCAACTGAGGTAGGATCTGCTTTCAGTCTCACGTGGCTGATATCAGAATCCAAGTCATCAAGGGCTGTTGGGCTGAGGGTCTCCATTCCTTGCTGGTTGTTGGCTGGAGGCCACCCTCAGTGCCTTCCACAGGGGCCTCTCCACATGGCAGCTTGCTTCGTAAAGCCATCAAAGAGAGTTTACTAGAAGACAGAAGTCACCACCTTATGTAACCTAATCATAGAAGTGACACCCTATCACCTTCCCTATTGGTCAGAAGCAAGTTGCATCTCTTGCCATACTTAAGAGGGTGCAGGAACTACACAAGAGTGTGAATACCAGGAGGCCAGGGTCACTCGGGCCACATGGAAGCTGTCTGTCTTCACAACAAAATGACAGGTGGTAAAAGGTTGATCTCTCTTACCCTAAACTACTTGTCTCCCAGTACCCCTTTCCAGAGGTAAAGGGTATTTCATTTTTAAAAAACATAAATCCAGAAATAGTCTATGCACATAAAAGCAAGTATATGAATATATATATATATATATATATATATATACACACCACATCCCTTAAAAATACAATTAAGAACATAATGCAGGCCGGGCGTGGTGGCTCACGCCTGTAATCCTAGCACTCTGGGAGGCTGAGGAGGGTGGATCGCTCAAGCTCAGCAGTTCAAAACCAGCCTTAGCAAGAGCAAGACCCCGTCTCCACTAAAAATAGGAAGAAATTAATTGACCATCTAAAAATATATAGAAAAATGAGCCGGGCATGGTGGTGCATGCCTGTAGTCCCAGCTACTTGGGAGGATGAGGCAGGAGGATTGCTTGAGCCCAGGAGTTTGAGGTTGCTGTGAGCTAGGCTGATGCCACGGCACTCTAGCCCAGGCGACAGAGTGAGACTCTGTCTCAAAAAAAAAAAAAAAAAAAAAGAACATATGCAAACTATTTGGTACTTTGCTTTTTTCACTTGCTATGTCTTAAGGTTCATGCCATATCAGGATATTCTTTTTAATGACTGCATAATATTCCATTATAAGAATGTACCATCACTTATTTAACCATTCCCTTATTAGTGGCTATTTGTTTCCAGTGTTTTGCTCTTACAGACAGTGTTGCAGGAAACATCCTATTCAGGTATCTCTAAACACAAGGGCTAGCATACCTGATGGCTAAACCTGTGAAAGTGCTGTTGCTGGGTCAAAGTGTATTTGTATTTTGATAGATGTAATTCAGATTACCCTCCGGCATGACAGCTGATTCATACTCCCACCAATAGCTTATGAGCATAATTGTTTTCCCCAATCCTACCAATTAAACCTTTATTGACTTGATCTTCACTAATTAGATAGATATAAATTATGTCATTATTTCAATGTACTTTTTTTTGTCCAAAAACTCTTCAAACTCATGTGTACATTTCTTTATGAGTGAAGTTGAGTAACTTATTTTATATTTAAAAGCAATTCTTTTTTCTTGTCCTTTGCCTGTTTTAATAGTGAATTGTACATCAGTTAGGTCACTTTGATCTTAAGTGACAGACCCAAATTGGCTTAAGCAAAAAACTGGCTCCCATAACTAAGAATTGTGGGAGGCCGGGCGCAGTGGCTCACACCTGTAATCCTAGCACTCTGGGAGGCCGAGGTGGGTGGATTGCTTGAGGTCAGGAGTTCAAAACCAGCCTGAGCAAAAGTGAAACCCGGTCTCTACTATAAATAGAAAGAAATTAATTGGCCAAGTAATATATATAGAAAAAATTAGCCGAGCATGGTGGCACATGCCTGTAGTCCCAGCTACTTGGGAGGCTGAGGAAGCAGGATTGCTTGAGCCCAGGAGTTTGAGGTTGCTGTGAGCTAGGCTGACGCCACAACACTCACTCTAGCCTGGGCAACAAAGCAAGACTCTGTCTCAAAAAAAAAAAAGAATTATGGGAGCAGAGCTTCAGGCATAACTGGATTTGAGACTCAAACAATGCAATGAGAGAGTCAGCTCTCCCTCCGTGCTCAGCCTTGTGGAAGCATAGCTTTAGTGGGAGCAAACGGGAATAGCCACGCTAGCCCCTACAGCTGCTCATATGCCAAGTCCAGCAGGAAAGAGCAAATTCACTTCCCACAGAACTCACAAAAATTGCAGAATTGAGTCTCTTTGATTCTGATTGGCCTGACTTGGGTCATAGTCACCTCCCTAAACCAATCACTTTCACCTGAAAAACACAATGCTCTAATTATTTAAGAACAGTAGCCCTTTGTTGTTGTAAAGCAGATATTTTCTATTTTATCATTTGCCTTTTAAAGCTTCGTTATGGTATTTTTTCAAACACTGTTACTTTTGTGCAGATTTATCAGTCTTGCAGGTCTTGCCTAAAAAGTCCTCCCCATTTTTTTTTTTTTTTTTTTTACTTCTGATGTTTTATTTTAGTACTTTTACAGTTGTTTGTTTTTTGGGTTTTTTGTTTTTTTTGGTAGAATGATTATATCTTTGGTCATCTGGAATTTATATTGTCAAAGGAAAGAAGTATTTTATTTAATATGGGAGACAGGTTTTATTTTTCCTGTAAAGCTAGCCAGTTGTCCCAATACCAGTTTTTATAAGTAATGTATCCATTGATACATTACTTTTCTCCTTTGATTTTTAAATGCAACCTTAATCAATCAATATTAAATTCCTGAGAATATTTACAGCAATTTGTGGACTTTGTTTCATTGTTACATCTATTCATATTCTAGTACCTAACTCCTTTAATTACTAGTTTTATGATGCTTTAATATCTGATAGAGTTATTTCTCTATTATATTTCTTTTACAGAATTTGTCTGGCTATTCTTGCAAGTTTATGTTTCCATCTCAACTTTAGAATCAGCCTCTATAGTACTGAAATGTATTTAATACAGGCCACGGAAAGACCTAACAAACCATCCCAATGTTTGCGTTTACCTCTCTGACAACTAGACTTTGGTATACCATATTCATAGTCTCTTTCTGAAGAGTGCTCAATAATCTCTGCCACTTTCTTACTCTTTGGACTTCCATTTTCTATGCTTTGATCATCCTCCATCTAGTCATGTACTCTCTAAAGAAGGCATAATTGGTTTATGCTTAATAAATTATATCACTCAATTTGCTTTCTTGAGATCCTACCAAAGTCACTTTGATTGGAATTTAGGGTTCTCCCAAAGCCCAGTCATTTGTTTACTGCTGATCTCTGGTTTATTCCTTATATGGTTAGCTGTATTTATCTGTTGTGGTAGACACAGTTGGTTGATTTCCTAATAGCCATGCCTCTCTCCTTCCTTGCTAACAGAGCACTGATTTTTGTCCAGGTGTGGAGTAGCATTGAAGGCAAGGAAAGTGAGTCCCTCCAGAGTCTTAGGAGATAAACCATGTTTAGTAAGAGCCAATCACAGTAATTCCATTCCTTCATACCAGTGACTGGCTTAGTGATGGACATATAGCCCAGAGTGCTGCCCTGTGAGATATAAAGAAAAGTCTGTTGCAGGGGCTTCTGGGAAAGCCTTTTCTCCCTGATAAAATGAAGTATGCAAGGAAAAGCTGCTTTTTCCTCTTAGATTGTGTTGTGAGAGAGTGATGCCTACAGCTGTGGAAGTCATCTTATAACCCTGAGAGGATAGCCTAAGGGTGAAAACCAATCTGCCGAGGATGGTGGAGCAGAGGGAAAGATTCTGGGTCCTTAATGGCATTGTTGGGCCCCTGTAGTCTTCAGTGTCATTGTGTGAGATAATACATGTCTTTATTGTTTGTGTCAGTTTTAGTTGGGTATTTCTTACCTGTAGCTGAAAGCTTCCTAACCGATAACCCATGCTCATACCATATAGCAGGGGTCCTCAAACTTTTTAAACAGGGGGCCAGTTCACTGTCCTTCGGACCATTGGATAGTGCACACTGTGGGCCCAGGACAGTCGGCTGCTAAGCTGGACAGACAGCAGCAGCAAAAACACCTGGTGGGCCGGATAAATGTCCTAGGCGTGTGGACAGCATGGGGCCCGCGGGCCGTAGTTTGAGGATGCCTGCCAAATAGGTTATCCAATGGTATGAGGCTGGTTCAAACATGCTTGTAAGAGCCAATCCTAAATTTTCAAAAATTTTGGGAGCTAGCTGACAATACAGTAGCTTGAAATGAACCGTGATGGGAATATTTCCACCCCAGAAATTGGCAAATACTACAAACCAGGCCTCCCCAACCAACAGTCAGTTATTAAACATATACTTAGTGTGCAAGTGGTTACCTTTTACTCAAAAAAATGTTCCTAAAAAGCCATATTTACTCAAAATGCCATTGGTACATATTATGCTTGAAGAGATACTGTTTTCACTTTACCTGGTAATAAATGGATGAGCACATTTCAGCTGATGTTTTTGTGCCAGACCTATGTACATAATGATATGCTGAATGATCAGTAAAACATTAATTTCACTGAAGAGTGAAAATTTAAAGGAACCCTGTTTGTATTTGGAACACTCTTTCCCTATTTCATATTTCAAATATGTCTAGTAGGTGCCCCTTTGTCATCTAAACGAGTCACCATGTCCTGAGCCCTGACTCGTGGATGTTTCTCACACGTGTTTGTGTTCCTCTGGTTTGTACTCAGGACTCCCTTCTCCCAACCACCCCCGGGCCCTTCAGTCTGCCCCACTGCAGGAAGAGTGATGCTGCTATAATTCAGCTTTAAAGACACTTTATTGGCCATTACTAGGTAGAGTTCTCCCTCTGCCTTGTTGAAAATGTTCACGGGCACGTGGGTTTTTGGTCTGCAGTGGTAAAAAAGTGGGGTCACTTCAGCAGGGGGGGAGGAGGCACTGTTAGCTTTCATCTTCTGTTTTGGCTCCTATGTAACTCTCTTCCTCCTGGGAGAAAGCCTGGCCATCATTTTTTGTTTTGTTTTGTTTTCTTTCCTCCTTTTTTTTTTTGCTGGCTAGAGTGCAGTGGCATGATCGTAACTCGCTGCAACCTCCAACTCCTAGGCTCAAGTCATCCTCCCGCCTCAGTCTCCAAAGTGCTGAGATTACAGGTGTGAGCCACTATACCCAGACCCTCTTTACTTTTTCAGTGCTCTTGTCATCCTATGTAGCAGCTGAGGCCGGTCCTGGCCTGAGAAGGGACAGGTTGAGGGGTCATTATTTACTTATTGCCATAAATCTTGTACCTTCTTTTCCTGTGATGCTTACAGACACGGTCTTTGTTCCACCGAAGTAGTAAGATCTAAAACTCGGTGTGGGCTTGGGATGGCCTTTTGGCCTATTTGGTTCTGGGCTATTTGAGCTTATGTAGCCTATGCACTGGAGTTGTGTCCAGCCTGCTGACTTGATTCCTCGTGTGGCTTGGGTTTATAAAGTGCATGCCAGGCACTGCTTTCTTCCTCTGGAAGCGGGTGCTGATGCATGGCAAGATTGGATTGGGTTCAGGTGGATCACAGGGAAATTTTCCTGCCCAAATGTTTATCTTACTACAGAATCAAAATGGTCTGTTCCCCAGAGCTCACTGTCCCATCTAGCCAGGAGTGTTTGAGGCAGTGTCAAAACATAGTAGGTGAATTAGTTGTCTACTTCTTGACCCCAGGGCTTGCTCTAAGACTCCCTCCTAGTCTTTTCTAGGTCAGACTAGGTATTTCTCTGTGACTCATAACAATTTCTGAGTCACAACTGTCTGTGAACCAATCTGAATTTGATATAGACATCTCCAAACTGCCTACAACCTTATAAAAAGAATTCTTCCAGCCCCATGTGTCCTTTAATCATATACTTTTGGGGCCTTAAATGTGCCTGCTCTGTAGGGCTATGCTAGCCTACACTGGGCCTTTTTCAGTGGTGTATGAGAAACTGACTCCTGGGGTAGAGGGATTCACAATTTGTAGCATTTACTGATTTCTATGGTGTAAATACTCCCACCATTGCTAGTTAAAAGCTACCAACCTGATGGAGTTAGGAATAGATTGGCTCCCTGGGGAGCCAGAAAAAGCCAGCTACAATACACCATGATTTTGCATATTTCAAAAAAGGCACCCCCTGGTGGAGGAATTTAAAAAGGTACCCCCACCCTTGAGAAAATTAGGGAAAAAAATACTTCTTTTGGGCAGATTTGTGCCACATGTACCCCTTGGTAAAAACACATGGCAGGTGCCCAGTCCTCCGTTCACAGCTTGTTGAGGGAAATGTGAACTAGATTTTAAGCCCATTTACCTCCTTTACTGGAAGCCTTTGTACAGTGCACAATCAGCACAACCCTACATGGCAGTCCCAGTCCTGGCTCTGAGTCATAACCACCCTGCAGTTAAGTAAAATGGATGGAATAGGGAAAAAGAGAACCAAGTTACCTAGAAGCCTGAAAGCCTGCCCTATGCAGATAATTATAGGATGATACTGCCAGTTGGAACATTAGTTGTTCTTAAAATTAGCCTAATTAAAAGAAGGCTATTATTGCTAAAAAGAGCCTCCAAACTATACCATTCTAAGGATAGACATATGAAATGGCTAAAAAGACTTGGGAGATGTGATACCTACAACACTACATATTTAGATTCCTGCCCATTAAATAAATATATTTATCCTTAGTGATTTAAATCTTGATAGTCAAACACAGGCTAAATGTGAGTGTTTAAATTTAATGTAGTTCTTTACTATCTAACAAGCAGTTTTTCATAACTTCTATTTAGCCTACCAATTACCCTGTGAAAATTATCCTCCTTCTCTCTTTTATGGATGAGGAAGCAGGCTGAGATTAAATACTTCACAATGACTCCAACAATGGACCCAAGACCAGTTTTTCTGCTTAAATCCCACACTCTTTTTCAACTATGTGCTTATATAGCCACATTTTAATAGTATTGTGAAACAGACAACTGGAGATGTCTCTGAAGATATTTTATTTTATTTTCCATAAAAATATCATTGTACAATGCTCTTCAGAGAGAAAAGTTCCTTCAGTGCTTCCAAAATACCATGTGGTTTAATAGTAATCGTCCTCCTTTTAAAAACTAAATATGTAATTGATAATAAGCAACTGATTTCTTATGAAATATAGCATTTATGTTTTCAAATCTTCTTTGCCTTTAAATTAACTAAAGGTACATAAGTCCAGTTTAAACCTATATTTTTTATAATTAGCCAAATCAAAGTTATCTTAATTCAAAGATGATAAAATGCTACATAGTGATGCTGATAACTACTGTCAATTAGCTGTTAAACTGATATGAATCTGCTGTAATAAGATAGTTCTGATTTAAATATAATAGATTTTAGATAAAATAGAAAATTTTTTTAAAAGAATTTCAACTATATACTAAAAGTTGACCTGGTCAAACTTACTCTATATTATATTCAGTTGCTCTAATTTACAGCAGGTTGATGCTAAAATAATGACAGACTATGACTGGTCTAAATACAAATATGTTTTCCCCCTTATCTTTCTTTGGGGGAAAAAAGGAAAAGAAAATGTTACTCTGTTTACTCAGAGAGCAAGGAGAACAGCACCTTCACCTGAACTCCCTGATTCTCTCTGCCTTCTTGTTATCGCAGGTGAGTGGGAGATGCCAGGATTTCAGTATGCTGTTCCTTAACTGGAAGGGGAAAGGAAATGCTCCAGCTGTTATAATCAGTGACATTCATGAACATGCTTCAAAGTGGCCAAAGTGTGTAGCCAGCACAATACCCGAAGCAATCAAAACATTCTTTTTTAAGACCAAGGAGCTTTCCTTTGGTTTGATCTACTCTAAAATACAAAATAGACAGGTTTAGGAATAAACCCAAATGAATTGTAATTAACCTTCACCCCAAATTATACATCCTCTACCTGAGGACAAAATCACTGCTCTTGTAAAGATACTGGGATTGGGCAGGGGAAGGGGGAAGCTCAAATGACCCTGTAATTTAGAATTAAAACCAGAAAAGAAATACTTCAAGCACAATAGAGACATTCCATCGAAGAGTCACATTCATTTTGGAATGTTTACTTTGAAAATAACTCTTCTGAGGAATTCAAAAGGTACTGAACAAAGCAACATAAATTCTTGGGTTGTTTTGCAAAATAAAAATATACAATTGAGTAGACCAGATGGCAAAAACATACCCAATTACAATCTAAACACTATATTTAAAACACTTAAATTTTGAAGGCCTGAATATCAACATTCCTTAATCTAGTTCTATTTATGATCCTAAAAAGACATTAAATACTCTTAAACCCCCAATCTTCCAAAACACAGACAGACCCAACAAGCTGGGTTAGTGGTTTATCAGTAGTCACACACAACTAGACTGAAGTAAATTAGAGATTGCAACCTACACACAAGAGGTCTTTAGGAACTCAGGCTAAGGGGGCACTTTATTCAAATGCGCAGCCTGAGAGAAGGGGGAAAAAAAGTACCTCATAATCTTCAACTATGTGGTCCATCTCATCTTCTACCTCAAAGACAATCTAGATTATGGTGCCTCCTCTTAAACTGCCAGTTTATAACAAAACATATTTTGTTTGAAAGCCAAATAGTTGCTTCATTAGAGTGAAGAACAATTATAATTTAGCAGCAATAGAAAACATGACTCCTGTTTTAACCATGGCAAAGAGAAGACAAAGTGATAAAGTGTCTCACTGGGGAAATCAAAAGCTTTCTAGGTCTGAGTGTATCATATTATGACCTTGATTCCTCAACCATCACTCCATTTGGTGGTCAGGAAGAAAGTAAATGTAGCTGTGATGGGGATTGGAAAGAGCTACTCTGTCCTTCTGCACCTCTGGCCAGGCCCACTAGCTGTGGTGCTGTGCACAACTCCAGCTTCAGTGCTTCATGTCACAGTGGAGGCATAGCCAGGGCTGAACCAGATGCATGCCCAGTATGTTTCTTTCCGGCTCAGACACATTCATACGGAAATTCATGTCAGGGAAGAAACTAAGTGTTCTGGTTATGGCTACAGCCATAGATCTACCAGCAATTTGTCCCTTGTGTTGTTTCAGATCTCAAGGCAGAAACCCTAACCTCAGCACCTAGTTTCATCCTATTTTCTTCAGAAAAATCCTCCGATTTACTTGAGTACACAGGAAAATATGTGTGAACATATACTTCTATCCTCCTCACATACATGTATAGACATACAATAGAAACACATACGTATACTCTAGGTTGTCAAGCTAATGTATGCTGCTGAAATGCCTGAAAGGTTACTTCTCATTTAAAAATAAAATCTGACAAATTACTCTCCAAGTATGGATTTGGCCCTAGCAAACTTTTATAAATATAGTTGAAGACAGCAAAAAAAAAAAAAAAAAAAATTTAAATAGAGGCTGTCTTGAGGGTTTTCCTGATAGATTTTGTTAACGTATATTATTTAAAACAGGCATATCATTAAGGATTATAAAAATAGAAATGTATATATTTGTTAATACATATTCACAGCTTATGCTGGAATGGCTCACAGAAGAAATCATAGTTCATGCAGAAAATAAATGTTGCTCAAGTAAATATAAAGATATATGATTAGGTCCATAAAGGCTGACAACTTATAGTTAGTAATCAGCTCGTTTGGTTTCTCTTTGTAGGGCAATCAAAAACAGGAAAGGAGGTGACACCTAAACACACTTACACATATAATTACATGAATTACATGGAAAGAATATAAATTAACCAATAAAGCAATGTGGAGCTAAGGTGCAAAAATATAATCTTCACCCATTTTTCTCTACTCGTGTTTTCAAGCATCACAACATGTTAAATGTCATGGGTGGCAATACCAACCAAAACAAGCCTGAATGTTTATAAATTTTCTAAGTGTTGAAAGTTAAAGCAAGATCCTTTGAGACCTATGATCAAACATTTTGGTAGAAACTGTGGATTTACAGAGATGACTACTGAGCAGTAGGTAGTAAATGGAGCCAAGAAGTGCACTCTTGCCCATCTGTCCTCCATGGGAATCAGGATATTGGCTTCAATCACTGATTCATTGTTTTATGTGATCTTCACCCTGAAAAATAAAGTTACCAATGTAAGAATTTTTTTTTCTTTTTTTGAGACAGAGTCTCGCTCTATTGCCTTTTGTTGAGTGCAGTGGCATCATCACAGATCACTGCAACCTCAAACTCCTGGGCTATAGTGATCCTCCCACCTCAGCCTCCCAGAGTGCTAGGATTACAGGCATGAGCCACAACAGCTGTATGAAGGTTCTTACATCAGTGAAGTTTGGTAAATCTATTTTTAAATGTATGAATTTTTTTCAGTTTAGTATCTACAGGAAGGGTACTTTTTAAAGATATAGTCTGAAAGATATAGTCTGATTTGGCTTTTCTCATTAATTTAGATTAAGGTAAATATTACCTTATCTAGGGAGTTATCAAAATGCCAATTTCTTCAATTTTATACAAAATTTCCAAAAGATAATTTATGAGATTTCCTTATAACTATTTCAAGTGCTCCCAGAGTAATCACAACAATGAAGAAATCAACACATGACATCTTCATTGTAAAATCTTTCCAGTTTCTTCAAAAAGTGGTGCTGGGACAACTGGATACCCACATGCAACACGAGGACCCCTACCTCACACCATGTAGAAAAATTAACTCAAAATGGGTCAACAAATAAAAGAGCTAAAGCCATAAAATTCTTAGAGGAAAACATAGTGGTAAATCTTTATGACCTTGGATTTGGCAATAGAGTCTTAAATATAACACCAATAAGCACAAGTTACAAAATAAAAAATAGATAAATTGGACTTCATCAAAATTAAAATCTTTTGTGCATCTAAGGGCACTATCAAGAAAGTGAAAAGTCAGCCTAGAGAATGGGAGAATATGAGAAAATATCTGCAAATCATGTATCTGATAAGGTTCTAGTATTCAGAATAAATAAAGAGCTCTTACAACTCTACAACAAAATGAAAAACAATCTAATCAAAACATGGGCAAGGGACTTATACATTTCTCCAGAGAAGATATATAAATGGCCAAGAAGCACATGGAAAGATGCCCAACATTATTAATTATTAGGGCAATGCAAATCAAAACCACAATGAGATACCACTTCACACCCACCAGGATGGCTATAGCTTTAAAAAGTGGAAAATAAGGGTTGGTGAGATGTGGAAAAATTGAAACAGTCATACATTGGTGTTGGGGATGTAAAATGTTTCAGCCACTGTGGAAAATAGTTTGGCAGTTCCTCAAAAAGTTAAACATAGAATTACCATGACCTAGCAATTTGACTCCTAGGTATATATTTAAAAGAATTAAAAATAGGTATGCAAACAAATATTCTACGCACACATTCATAACATGACTATTCACAATAGCCAAAAGGTAGAAAAAAATGTCCATCAATGGGTGAATGGATAAACAACGGTGGTAAACATGTATATAGAAATATTATTTGGCCATAAAAAGGAACATAGTACTGATACATGCTACCGTGTGGATGAACCTTATGCTACATAAAAGAAGCCAGACACAAAAGGTCACATGCTATATAAATTCTGTTTATATGAACTATCCAGAATAGGCAAATCCATAGAGAGAGAAGCAGATCATGATTGCCAGGGGCTGGGGGTGGGGAGAGGCTAATGAGGAACAACTGCTTAATGGGTTCAGGGTTTTCTTTTTGGGGTGATTAAATGTTTTGTAAGTAGAGGTGGTGGTTGTACAACACTGTGAATGTACTAAATGCCTCTGAACTTTACTTTAAAATGGTTAATTTTACGTTATGTGAATTTTGCCTCAATTTAAAAAAATCCTTACAGGATGGGCTAGAAAGAGCCTAGGCTAGGTAAGGATGAGTTCTACCATTACAGCTGTGTGACCCTGGGCACCTTACCCAGCCCCTCTGCTATTTCTGCATCTATAAAATAAGAAGTATAATTCCTTAACACAATTACTAGAAGAAATATTTAAGATAAATATGAATGAAAGTACTTTGTAAACCATAAATCAAAATGCAAATAAAAGGCAGTACTATTAAGAAAAACTAGATTAGTGCCACTCCCATTTATGGACTAAGTTTACCTAATAAAAAAATTTCCATAATTTTATCAGGTGCTCTTTATAGACTTAATTTAAAATGCATTTCAATATTTAGAATCTAATGCCATTGCATATATTAGTGTATAACAAATGATGTCAATATTTTATTTTATTTAAAGACATACTAAGGATAGTAGTAGAAAGCCCATCTTGAGAGACTCCCTTAAATATAAATTCTCCCATGGACTGTACTCACAGGAATTGCTATTAGGCTCTGTCTTCACAGCCTTGGTATGCCTGCTTGAGTTCTGCTGAGATTTGCTCTGCTCTTCTCCAGTGAGTAGGGCCCTTATTTCAGAAGGGATTTTTCCTTGGTCCATTGCCATACACCACTGCTTGTACTGAAATGTGTAAAATATATTTAAATAAAATTTTACTCCTCAGAGTTCACAAACCACTGGTAGAAATCCTAGACATAAGAATTCCCACGACCAGTAATCAAGGTGGCTACTGGGAATCCCACATTCCATGGTATTGATATTACCTATTTATAACCTAGGATGTGTATGCATCTTTCACAAGAGGGTGGAAAAACTGCTGTTGAATCTTCTTGTTATATTCTGGAGTGTTGCTCAGATTGATAAGGGCCCTCTGGTTAAAAGAACATCTCCTCACAATGTGCCACTAATTAGAATTTTTCTCTTTTTTATAATTGTCACAGTATTATTTGTACTCCCAAAATAAAGAAATAAATTGTAGTAATTTCCTTTCTCTTTTTAACAATTATTAAACATCTACTATCTGCCAGAGTGTATACTAGGGGCTTTGGGGGTATACACAGACAAAGCAGACCAAAGATTCTGCCCTCAAGTGGCTTACACTGAAGAAGGTAAGAAAGAATTTATGGCGCAGGTCAAATTCAAAATCCCTTTCTTCATGTCCCAACCTTATTCTCTTACTTTCTAAAAACCTGAGGTAGCCTGTCCCAGTTTTGTAATGATCATGGTAGTACCATCTCTCTACTCCTACCTGTCACCTCCTCCCTGAGCTCACAGTAAGGGGTTTCACTTCTGTTTCATCTACTGTCTTACATTTCCACAGCTACTACCCTAAGTCTGAATGAATGAATGAATGAATAAAAATTAAATTCACTTAAACACAAATGGTATGGTATGCATAGTTACATATTGTTATGTTGTTTTTTCTACTTAGCTATATATTGGGAATACCTTTCTACATTAGTAAATATATATTTGTATTGTGATTTTTACTAGCTGTAATCAATCCCATATATGAATATAATTTAGTTAACCAATCTTCTATTGTTATACATCTGGGTTATTTTCCATTTTCTTCTATCATAAATAATCCCTCAATGAAATAGTCATGTACATTCCACTCCCACCAGCAGTGTATGAAAATGTTTATTTGCTCACATCTTGGCTAACAGATTAATATTCTTTATAATGTTTGACAACTGGATAGATGAAAACTGGTATCTTCATGTTTTCATGTATTATTTCTTTGACTGCTAAGTTGAGGTTGATTTTTTTCATATATTTATCAACATTTTCTTACCATTTCCAGTTCCTCTCTGAGGGCACATATAGCTCTTTCTCGACTGGATACCAACTCCTCCAAATACTGATATCTCAGCTTTTTTCTGGCCCGGCATTCTCTTGCACTCTGCCGGCTCCTCTCGAGTTTTGCTTTCAAGTCAATTTTGGCTGGCTTCCGACCACGCTTACCAGGCTTCTTTACTTTGCCTCCAACCACCTTTAGTGAGAGAGGGAAGAAGTAATTTTGTATTGTTTTGTTTTGCTTAGTTCTGTGTATAGAAAAGTGACTATGGCTGCATGTTAGCAAAGAGAACATTTACAAATAATAAATAAGTGAAGTCTACGGAACTAAGAAAGCATGATCCCATCAAATGCTTTCTGGGTCTTTGCCTCATAATATTTTTTCTGATACTTTAGAAACCATGAATGTGAGAGAAGAAATAATATGTTTTATTAGTAGTATTTATTCAATAATAGGGTTTAGTTTAACAGTAAACTATATAAATCATATAGAACTGAATAATAAAAAACTAAAAGATTGCTATTACATATTTTGTCTATGAAGAATTTTTTATTGCATTGAGAAAACAATTGCGCAATAAGTAAAAAATCAATATTAAAAACTACGTTCATTATGATCTTATAAAACAATACATAGATGGATGGAAGTAAACAAGGTCAGTAAGGATTTCTCTGATAGGTGTAATTATAAATAGCTTTTTTCTCATCTTTTATTTTTAAATGTTTATAATATATGTATAAAATATATATTTTAATATATAAATTTTATATATTTATATATTTTATAGATATAATTTTTAATACATATCCATACACATATATATGTGTGTGTATATATAAGCATCCAAAGCTATTTGGCTATAAATTCCCTCTTCAAATTTGTTGAACCTAAACATACACACAGGAAGTCCCTGAAATCTTCAGGATAATTTTCTCTTGCCTTTAGAAACCTGTAATTATAACCCTACTGTCTCAGTAGATTTCTACCTGCTCCCGCTGGTATCATAAAACATCCTCTCAATATCCCTGTTATTCATTTACCTGCTGAGGCACAATTATTAGGTGGCTGGCAAAATAATCTTCTTAATTGTTTAGCTTTGAAACCTTCCCAAGTTCTTATATAAGATGTAACTATGAGGTAAAGATGATAAATTTTTTAATACATGAACCTGAACTTATACATCAAATAAATGTTCTTTAATGCAATCACTTTGATGGGGGGCACATTTATTCCAATGAAGCCACTGTTCAAAGCTTTTTTAGGAAGTACTAGTGGAGCCAGTTTTCACAAGCCATAACAAAATATGTCTCATTATTTAGAGCTATACATCATTCTCTAAATTCCCAAACAATCTGATTATCCACTTTACTTATCTGACAAGGTTCTGAATGATGTCAAGCTCTTTCTGAAAATCATCCTCAGAGAATAAGAATGTTATATTTTCAGTGTACTGACAGGAATATTGCTAAGGCTTTAAAGGTAATTTTGAAAGAGAAAATGCAAAACTCAAACACTGGCAAATCACTGGAATAAATGTAGAAGCCTTCCTAGATTGCAAAACTCAAAAGGTCAATATTTGGATATAAAATATCTGATTTATTTGAAATCACTATTAGCATCACATTCACCATATAAAGATGAGATCTTAATTAAGTATAATGGTTAGGTCAAGAAAACCAAAACTTTGGCCAGGCACAGAGGCTCATGCCTGTAATCCTAGCCCTTTGGGAAGCCAACACAGGAAGAACACTGGTGGCCAGGAGTTCTAGACCAGCCTGAGCAAGAGCAAGACCCTGCCTCTACTAAAAATAGAAATAATTAGCCAGGCACTGGTGTGCTGCCTATACTCCCAGCTCCTCAGGAGGCTGAGGCAGGAGGATTGCTTGAACCCAGGAGTTTGAGGTTGCTGTGACCTAGGCTGATGCCACGGCACTTTATCCCGGGCAACACAGTGAGACACTGTTTCAAAAAACTAAAAGGATCAGCCTGAGCAACACAGTGAGAGCCCCATCTCTATAAAAAACAGAAAAATCAGCTGTGTGTGGTGGTGCACACCTAGCTATTCGGGAGGCTGAGACAGGGAAACTGCCTGAGCCCAGGAGCTGGAGGTTGCAGTGAACTATGATGATGTCACTGCACTGTAGCCAGGGCAACAGAGTGAGACCCTGTCTCAAAAAAATAAAAAGAAAAAGAAAGAAAATCAATGCAAATCAACCACATTTACCAACCCTATGTCATATGATGGCTACCAACTGTATTTAGCATTTTATGGGGTGTCTCTGACATGAGACAGATTATGCCAAGGCTCTGGGAAAAAAATAAATGTGTCCTTTCCACCACTACCTTAAACAAAAGCTAGCGGCTTCAGTACAACTCACAAGTTAGTTTCAATTTTTCAAAAACTGGTCTTTTAAAGCTTTTCTATTCTGCATCATCATCCTCTTTTTATTCCAATATAATAATATATATCTCAGGAAACTTTTATTCAGAGCCAAATATGTGGTAGCAATTGCAGGATGATCTAGTTGATCCAAATATCACTATGGGCTAAATTTTAAATTATGCTTATATCTCATCAACTGCATAATTTTAATAAAAAAATATTTTGAAATCACCCTGCAATAAAACAGTATATTTGCTATTGTTACAGCTTTTAAAAAGCAATATATTACAGCATAAACTCATGTCTATAGTTAAATAAATGGATAATGACATCTATTCTTCACGTAGTAAAATAAGTCATCAATCATACAACACTATAATCCAATACCTCATATATTCTTGTTTTTAATTAATTCAGGAATGGGTGCCTTTGAGAAGCCAGCAAGAGAACACAGTGTACTTCATGGATTTCACTGATTTTTCAAACAAACCTAGCACAGTCATAAAAATATCAAACAAAAGCTAGAACCCTTTGTTTAGTTTTCATGGTAGCAAAATATTTAAATTGGAACTATTTTTTTATTAGAAAGTCATAGTAAATGAATCCAAGGTTTTTGTATTTTATGTCATCTTCTGCAAAATTACATTTAAAACCACATACCACCACTTCTCTAGTAGGCTCAATTTTTTGGCTTTTGGTATCAGCTAACGCCTCAAGTTTTCAAGAAAGTCAAATATATCACAGGATTATTGCAATTTTGAAGTATAATAATGTATATGAGAGTACTTTCTAAAGAGAAAAGTATCATACAAATGTAGGTTAGTATACAAGTTGCCTTAACAACTGAACTTTATATATTTCATAAGGCATAAAATTGAGGAACAGATAGGGGAAGTTAGGAATAGGAATAAGAACCAGAAGCTAAAACTAAAACCAACCCCAAAAATTCCTTAATTATTCCTGAGCTAAAAGAAATTCTCAGCAATTCATAAAATTTTCACAAACTCAATGATAACCACATTGTTCTGCTCTCTTGTATTTCTTCTGTGAGGAAGCATATTCATATGGCTAAATAAAAGTGATGATTTTCATGCACCAATATAAACTCCAAGGAAAACTATGAAAATAGCCTAGACATCTAGCTTTTTTTCCTATTCTAATTTAATTTCTATTGACATAGAGCCACATGAAAATTTAAATAGCTGGCTTTAAAACAGTATACCTCTTTACACATTATCTATCTTACCTCTTTTGGTGTGCCATGACACATATGTGAGCTGGGGATAATAGACACTAAAGAAAACACTCAGAAGCACTGTCTGCCTACCCGCTACCACTGAGGAAAGAAACCTACCAGCCAGTGATTTTTTCCTTACCCTCCACAGAGAAGTTCTTTCATAAAGGTAGGATATTAAAGATGTCAGATTTCAGTAGGGCCTCTGAAATACTAAGTCTGTCTTCATTATATGTCATAAATGTTAAAGTCTATTGATAACAAACAAATAAGAGTAAAGGTCCTACTTTTCTGTTAACTACATTTTTAAAGAATTTTCTCTTTTGAGACAAACTAAAACTGAAGGTCATAACTTATAGAAAGTAAGCACCTGGGACCGTGTCATATAATTCTATTTTAGGGTACAGTAATAAGTATTTAATAAATATGACAGATAAAAAACAAAAAACATTTCT